>CAIIXF020000010.1:15697180-15871208 GCA_903813345.2 Owenia fusiformis
GTTCCTACATGATTCAAATCATAACCAAATTCGATATGTATAAAACCTGGAAAAAATATACAACATCTACATGTATATCACTTCCCCATATTCATGTTGAGTTTGATTTCATCCTCAGTCAATGTCTCGAGAATTTCTCTTGGGATTTCAAAATTACTAAAAAGCGAAGCATCTCCTACTGCAGATTCCCCCTCAAGCTGGGGTTGAAAGACTAATGCTTGACTAGATGTCAGTTTGTTTGTATCACCTCCACCATCTGTGGTATTTTTATGAGCATTTATGTTATTAGGCACTTTGCAAACACCAGTTGCACCATTTTCAGATTCAGATTGTTTATGAGCTAATGCAATGTCACCATTTTGGAGTGGATTTTTACCTCGTGGAAGTAATGGTGTATTATCATTAGCGTCATCGTCGTAAGTGTCATTGTTTTCAATAATACTTAAATTTGAGATATCACCATTATCTAGGATGTCATCATTTACTGTTGTGATGTCATCATTTTGTGTGTGTCTTTGTGGTTGAATGAATATAGTCTCTTCTTCATCTTCCCTAGGGGTGTCATCAATTAAATGTGTCCTCTCTGACATTTCAATGGCTTCATAATTACCACGACTGTCATTACCAGCCTGAATTCGAGTACTTTCCCGATGAGCACGTACAAATATTTTCCATTTTCGTTCATGTTCTTTTTTCTCATCATTGTAGCAAAATGCATATTCCCAGGTTTCATATAAGGCCATAAACAAACAGAAGGCACTGGCCAATACAAGCACCTGGAACAGAAATTTGTATACATGTATGTGTAATACATTTACATTGAATTTCATGGATCATGGCATCAGGAATTTCATAATGCAATTTCACTTATTCTGTTGAACATTTTCAGGTAGTAATCTATGGAGATCATTCAACAAGAAAATGTTGGTCAATTTTTCAATTTTGCAGCATGACTCGCAATTATTTGAAAAACTTGAGTAAAATTCAGATTATAAAAAAGTTGACTTTTATATTAACTTATCAGTCTAAATAAGGTTGAATAAATACTCATTGTGCCCAAAAAGGATGGGTGCTTACACGCTCCTTTTCTGAGGCTACTTACTTTGATTGTCCTTTCAGCCATAGGTTCATATACTGGGGCCACAACAGGGGGTGGGCTACACACAGCCGATCTATTGGAACCTAGTATACCCCCGCTACATGCATCTTCTACCAGCCTACAAAGGTATGTGTGTATGTTAGGCTAGAGGATGACAAATCAACTCAAATATCATGACTTGAACTTGAGACCATCTGCTAATTGACAGGAATATTTGTGTTCTACCCCTACCAGGTAAATTTGTAATGTATCATATCTCAAGTTTAGCTCCACTTTAAGATTTAATTAATCTCATTCAATGCTTCTTAGATAAACCATGTACTATTATAATATTTGAAATTTGATTCTGTATAAAAAATGTAAGTACTTGTTCTACTCTAGCAACATTTTACCTCTTTCTTTCTGCAACATCTTCAGCTGTCAAGGATGATCCATAAAGTCTCAGTTGCCATGACAACATCTTACCAGCTGGGATGTGTTTGGGACCTAAATCAAAACAATAATCAGATATCATATGATTGACACTTGACACACAAGAGAAGCAATGCTAATGAAATATGATGGTGCTTATATTAAAAAATCTCAAAACATTTCAAAAGGAGATTCAAACAATACAATACATATCTGTAATCTACATGGGCTTCACACATATTTCTGAGTCAAAACATGTATCAAATATAACAGTGTGGGGGTAACATTTCAGATACAACTAGGGGTGTTGACATACCTGTGTCAGAGATGACTAATGTCCATTCACCATAGGGTACCTGGCCCCAGCACCTCACAGTACTAAACAGCCAATCTCTCAGACCAGCTCCAGAACTAAAAGTTATTAAATAGACACATCTTTAATCAAGAAAAACTAACTTCTGAGATGAATACTACCTGCAAGACAATTACTGCCTTGATATGATTGTCATAATCAACGAGACATTCGTGCAAAATGTCACCACATAATGGCTGCCTAATACATCAGTTATATACTAGCTTGCATGGAATATTTCTTCAGCTCTTAACATTCATTCACATGTATTTTGAATACTTGTCAGAAGAGACTGGGGGGGGCAATCTTGTGAGTATACTCTACATGATAACAAGAGACTGATATGATTTAATAAATGTACACTTTCAAAACATGAGTATAAAGGAGAGGGTCATACCTATCATGTGGTCTGGGGGCACCTAGCACAGATATAGCACCATGCGGGTCTAAGAGGAGAATCTTAACATGTCCTCTGTGTTGGTGGTCTAGGCTCACAGATACTTGGACATACTCAAGTGTGTTTAACTCAAAGCCACTTAACATTTCCTCTGTCACTGGAACACAGAATAGAACTCATTCATAATAATGCATTCAGCAAAAGATTATTGTAGTTGGGAGTTTTACATATTATACGTATGTAGTGGTAATGTTTATGTGATTATAACTTTAAAAGTAAAATATGGTGTAGTAATTTTGCCTATAAACCAATTAGATTTCAGGACCTCTTTGTCCATCAGTCAGGCTTTAGATCTAGAACTGTTGATTGTGCTTTCTCAACCCACCTTCATATTTCAACTTTAGGCTGTTTGGTTCTTTAGGTATTTCCTCATCATGTTGCATCTTGCTTGATGCATATGAGCTCATCCATGGAAGACTACGCCATACCTGTATAACAAATATTCCTTAATTAAGTCTATAATCTATAATAAATTGAACACAGGTGAGTTAATTTGAGATGAACAAATTGCAACCAATATTAAATGATTTTAAGCAACCAACGTGTCTACTATCATCCTAAATGATACTGATATGTAATACTTTGACAGAAATCGAACAAATTACACTTAAATAGTTGTTGTAATCTGGTTGTAATCTTATCTTGAGCTATGGTTAAAACATCCATTTTGTAGACTCATCCCAAACTAAACAAAGAGCAGACAATATGTTAAAGACTAAGCCCCAAAATTTAACCCATTTTCGATCACTCACCTTGGCTGTATTGACCAGACGCCATGCATTCATCAGACCAAATCCATGTTTGTGGCTATGGTGTAATCCAGCGGCATTTGTCTGCCAGTGGGCTAGATCAACATCTACCTATAAAATGAAAATACTTTTTTGTAAGACCAATCGGATTTCAGTATCATATCACTAGAAGACATTTGATATATCAGGTGGGAGTTAATGAACTCTTTTCAGAGCTTCTAATACTACATAATGACTGAGGAGGACACCAAGCGGCCCCACCAGACCAATATCAGTCCTTATTTAACCCAGAAAGGGTGCATTGCATTAGGGACTTAACATAAAGACCAACCTTGACTGAGGTTAATACAATAATGTACTGTATATCTCTCCAAGTAAGGCAAGGGTTGGTATCTAGCATGAGAGCAACCATTCCCGCAGCCAATGGGGCAGCTGCACTTGTCCCTGAGTGGCTGTCAGTACACCCTGAACCCCCCTTCATTGTCCAGTCACTTGTCACCTAGATATGGTACATATAATAGAGTATTATTCATACAGCATATACATGTGATCATGCACTGTATAAAACATATATTCATAAGTAACATACACTTGTATTTCATGCATGTACGATGTATTCAACATTGCATATATTCATATAATGTAGATTTGTAGGTGCCAGAACAAAATGTCATTATTTTCTTCAAATGTTATTTATGGAGAATAGACCATCTCTTTGCTAATGCTTAATGGACATAATAACAACATCCTGTAAATATGAAATATACATTTTTCAAAGATTATAAAATTTGAAACCCGACTATTTGGTATTTAATGAGAACCCATGTCAACATTTGAGACAGTGAAAATGAGGTTTCATGATATATTACATTGATTAACTCAGTTTTGCTTCACCTATTTAAATTTATCTCATCTATTTTTAGATCCTAACTAGAACCCTGATTTTTAATCGCCATTAAGTTGAACATCATTCATAAATTCCATTTATTAATAAATGTATTTTTGTTCAATGAAAGATTAATTCATCAAAAGGACCTAATATATACAAAAGCTTACTATACTCCTCCTGTATCCACTGCCACTGCTAAATGTTACAGCCAACATTGAAGCACATTCCTCAGCATAGTAAGGCATCACACCTTGCTCATCTACAGCACCTACATAAAGAAATACAGGGTAACCAAAAAGTAACAGGGCTTGTGCTGGCATTTCGAAAGGACTCATATTTCCAATTTAAATATCCCTGAATTACTTTTGATTCATAATGATATGGGAAATACAGGGTCACTCAAAGTAACAGTTCCAGCGCTTGGATTTTGATAATAATTGTGTTCAATGGGAGCCAGGACTCGTATAGATGGCAGTTAACTACTAGGTTGTTCTCCACAACTGGCCCATTGGTTAATGTGTAAATATTGCTGTTTTGAAACTTCAAATTCTCTAAATATATCAAATAAATATCATATTTTCCTTCATCATTATTTACAAACATGTTTTAAGATTCAAAATTAGAAGTTTTGGATATTTTCAAGAAAATTTATCTTGGGAGATTTTTGGAACATTTTTTACATGTTAAAGTATGCTATTAAACCCTCTGAATTTTTCGCCATCTATTGACAGTCCTGAAGGCCATTAACAATGTGGCAGATCTGGTACTTTTTGAACACCCTGTATACAGTTATGTATGCATATATCATTACCAAGTAGTTTTATAATTATAGTAAGGCAAAGGACCAAAAGAACCATTATGCTACTTATTCTTGGTAATTTCCCGGATTATTGGGTTGTTTTAAACGCTACAATGCTAAGAACTGCCTTGTAACACTATCATGTCAATGGTAGTATCTACTGGCAGTTGCTTTGCATCAATACTTTACTTCCATAGAATAGAAAAAAAGCATTTTTGGTAATGCTTTACTTGGAATTTTGTTCCCTTATGAATATAATTCTTTAGCAGTACTACCTATATCCCATATACATTTTACATAAACCTTTTTATTAAAAAATGTGTGTAGTTTACTAATGCATGGAAACTTACAATCATTTAATATAAATTATTTTATATCCAGTAATTTGATCTTGATCACTCCTCCTTGTTTTCTGCATTTGCAGACTGTAGTTACAAGTAGCTTTGGTTCATGAAGTTGCATTATGTCCAGCTTGACAAATGTCTTCAGAGCTTCTTGTGGAATTGATCTATTTTCAGAATACGCAAGACATGTGATGAATAAACTGCCTTTACCACAAATATTTTCCAGTTTGAATAGTTCCACTTAACTTGCAGAAAACTTGGAGGAGTGATAATTGTACAAACCTTCAAATACATCATGACAACCTACCTATAGTTACAGTGTACAGAGAGCTAGCATAACCATCATAGTTACAGTTGTCACCAATGTTACCACCGTTACCGCTAGCAACCACATAAACACTCCCATAACCACCTCTACCATAAACCACACCATGTTTCATAGCAGCCTTACAAATAAAAATATATAAAATGAAAATAAATAAAGCAGTGAAAAGGTCGCAAAATCAAAATCATTGATATAGATATACATGAACTTCAGCATTTCTTTAAAACTCAAGTAAAATTCTAATCATTATTTCTAGTCATCTCATAGTTCCATCTACTTTTTAAAAAGAAAAGAAAATGTGATGTTAAAGAGTATATCTAGTTTTCTCACACACACACCAACTATAAGAGTGGATAGGACCAAGGGTCTCACACTTTTATTGAACTCTTTGATAATCACCTAAGTTGATGTCTTGTATGTACAATTAAAAGAATTACACCAGGGGCAGAACAGTATACAGTAAAACCTGTATACCGGAACACCACTCTTATCTGAACATCAGGTTTTACTACATCCCCAACCAGTTATCAATTCACCTTTTATCAACCAGATATCAATACATCTTTACTCCTTTTAAGCCCTAAACACCCAACATAAAATATGAATACATAAATAAGTACCCCTCTGTTTAGATTTGACTTCTATGTTGTTTTGAATCCATACCTATAGTGACTGTATATATAGAATTAGCATATCCATCATAGTTACAGTCATCCCCATTTAAACCACCATTACCACTTGCAAATACATAAATGTTGCCATAACCATGGCGACCAAAATTTACTGCATGCCTCAATGCAGCCTTAATTAAATGAAGTGTAAGTAAAAGCAAGACAATTAGATATAAGAATCTGTCAGTTTAGTAGTAAAATAAGTAGTTTACAATAGAGAATAATACTCCTTATTATTTTGTACAACAATGCATAGCTACAACATTTAGTGACAAGTGTCCTGAGAAAAACTGATGAAATCACAACATTGCAAAATATATTGTATGTTTATGTAAAGCAAGGTCAAATTTGTTTACCTGGGCAAGGTAATGTGGTCCATCTACTGTCTTCCCATCATCATCTGGCCCCCAGCTACAACTGTACACATCATTCACCTCCATGTTCATGTTGAATGCATCTGCCTCTAAGCTGTCTGTCATTGGGCCATCCAACACCCTTAGTCCTGAAACACAACCAATCAGAGATCACATAATTATTCACCTCCATGTTCATGTTGAATGCATCTGCCTCTAAGCTGTCTGTCATTGGCCCATCCAACACCCTTAGTCCTGAAACACAACCAATCAGAGATCACACAATTATTTACTTCCATGTTCATGCTGAATGTATCTGCCTCTAAGCTGTCGGTCATTGGCCCATCCAACACCCTTAGTCCTGAAACACAACCAATTAGAGATCACATAATTATTCACCTCCAAGTTCATGTTGAATGCATCTGCCTCTAAGCTGTCTGTCATTGGGCCATCTAGCACCCTTAGTCCTGAAACACAACCAATCAGAGATCACATAATTATTCACTTCCATGTTCATGTTCAATGTATCTCCTCCTCTAAGCTGTCTGTCATTGGGCCATCTAGCACCCCTAGTCCTGAAACACAACCAAACAGTGAATAAATAGTCACTAATCTCAATTTTCATTTTGGCATTATGTATTGACTGGAAAAAATATATGGTCCCTGAGTTGCTGATTCATCATTGAAAACCCTTCCGATATTTGATGTTTTGTTTTATGAGCACTTTCTACTCCTTTATATAAAATAGATGGAATCAAATAATGTAGCCTAATCCTAGTCATTCATACCTGATATCTTTGAGCCATAAGCAACACCAACTGCACAGAAGTCATTGTTAGCAACAGCAGCTATCTCCCCTGCACATCTTGTGCCATGATGATTCTGACCTAAAACCATTAAAATACACGACTGTATATCGTATATATTAATACAATAGGTCACCCTTGTGAGCTAATAAAACCTCTGTGTCTTTAAAATTTTTGATGAGAGATTGGTTATAGATTTAATGTAAAGTACATGTTAATTCCTGCAGTCTGATAAAGATTCCCCTTTATTTACCTCAAACTTGAGGTACCTACTATTGAGGTCAACTTACTATTGAGGTCAACTTACATATCTTTGAATTAATGCCAAAAGTAGCAGTACTTTAACGATTGTATTTTCAATTCTTTATGTACTAAGTGTATATCAAATGATGATTCCTTACCTTTACTTGGACTTGGCATGGGGTCTGGATCATTTCCATTGAGGTCATAACTCCCTCTAGCATTGTAGTTGTCTTTCAAATCTTTGATGTCCCACTGGAGACCATCATCTACTACTGCAACTGTGATGTTGTACCCTACAGGGTGATATAAAGAATAGAGAGAGTCATTTACATATTATACTGTACAATGATGTTGTGAACAGGTGAACATTTGACTATTTGTAGCCAGGTGGAAAAAAGAGATATTTTGATCAATTTTGGAAATTTCTTTGATAAAATTAGAATTTTGGACCAAGTTAAGTTTCACAGTTATGAGAATGTGAAATGAGAATGCAAACTTACAATGAATAAAACTGATTTTGACATACAATTTATGCAAAAAATTCCATGATTTCTTCAAGTTACCTGTAATATTGTGTTCCCATACACCTGTAATATTAATATCCATTCCTGCATCTTGGTGATTGTGCTGGAATAAAACAAATACACAATGCTGCTTATAATTTCATAGTGTTGAATATGATTACGTCAATAATATTATCTTGATGATTTCTTCATACCTAAAGATGCATATGAGTGACTAACACATATTTATTTGTTGAACACATCATAAAGAAATATTTTTGAGTTTTCTTAACCAAACACCTGTGAAAGTGTCTGCAAGAAAGAAGTTTTATTCTCTAGAGGATATGGAGAGATGATAGAATATGATAAATATGAAATATACTCACCAAATGCCACTGTCTGGGATAAGCAGGGTCATTGAAGTTTATTGACCTCTTGTGTCTTGCTCGTATCACTTGTTGTAATGCAGATTCTACATAAGGATGTTTATTCAATATAAGCTCAGTTTTCTCCCTGACTTCATTCAAAATATCAGCATCTTTTTCAATGTACCTAAGTAGCGACTCGGAATGGTTGTAGTACTCCATTTGAAAAGTTTTCATAAAAGCATCATGATCTGTATGGTAAAATAAATAATGGCCTTTTAATTTGCCAATCTGGCCATGATTGGTTAATCCAGTATCCAAGGCAACAGCATATGCTAAATCATCTAGGACATCCTTCGAATTGGTACCTGATTTGATCTCGACTGCCCAACTTAGAGTATCAATTTCCCTGGCGATGTTACCATGGTGATATATCTTGTTTATCTTTGCCAGGGTCCTAGCAATGAGTGTAAGTAGTACGAGTGCAGTTGCCAATGTATATGCATGGTTGGATCCCATGATATAAGTCTGTTTGATCAGGATGCATCTGCAATGATCAATAAGTGCAAATAAAAAGTATTCAATTCAAGCATATTAGTTTAACATGATACTGAGATTGTATTGGAAAACCTGACCTGTTTTGTAAAGTAACAGCTGGATTAATAACAATACTCACATACTTGTATCAGTTTAATATGTGCATTATTCTGTTGATCTGGTTAACAATCAATATTCCGGGAACTCTGACATCAGTTAACAATCATACAAGAGGTTTAACGTCTTTACTTCTAGTTAAAGTCATATGAAATCTTTTAAATAGAGAATCTTTTTAAAAGATAAAAAAATCAATTTCTATTATATGGTTTCATTAGCAACAAGAAACAAATGATTTTCTATGGTTATCTTTTGTAGTGACCCGAGGGTGCCCCAGGGGAATGACTAACTAACGGGCATAGTGTAACAAGCCAGATAAAGAAATTGAAAGAAAGTATGCTAAATTCAATGGCCCGTGTGTCGAACCAGACTGATGTTCTACTGACTGAGCTATAATAAAGGCTTAAGCCAGCTGGGCTGTAGTAGCAACTTCCTATCCAGGGTCGTTACACTTTTATTAACATTCCCTGTTGTTTTGTAGAATGTAGCAACAATTTCATGAAAATAGTAAAAAATCCCATTTAACATTTTGGCAAAACTCACATATATCCTTTCCCATAATCTGTATACAGTAGTTCCATATACCCCATTGAATTGAGGCAGACAATTTTGTATTTTTGAATAATTTACAGCATTAAATTGAAAATATATGTCATTTTCTTAAGAACTCCCTACATTGCATTAACAAAAAATCTGATCCCAAAGCTCTCTTCTCGTAGAACATCTTGAAAAAAGTTTGTAAGCAGTTCTTGTTAATGTAGAAAGAAAACAGATGACAAGGCAGGAAATTCTGACTTACATGAGAATTCAAGGTGGGTGAGTTGTAATGACCGGAGGGCATGCCCATCTGGGGAGCTTTAGTCTAACGAGCGGGACACTTGACATGAAAGAGAGTGTGCTTAATTCAATGCCCTATGCAGGAATCGAACCCAGAACCCTCCACTCATAAGTCAGATGCTCTATATACCCCTGAGCCATATGGACTAGCTATTTTAGCTGAGGCTGTAGTAGCGACTTTCAATCGAGGATTAATTACATGGTCAATGAATTGTACCTAAATTGTGCTTGAAATGACTGCCACAGAAAACTCAAAGAAAACCCAAATTTTCCACATGTCAATGCATAGTAGTCATTCAGTGATGCCATTTTTGAAAAATGTGTTATCATTAGTCAAATTTCTCAGCAACTAGTTCATGAATTGCTTCGTATTTTTTTACTGTTCATGAAAACACAGAATGAAATCATGTGCTAAGGATGTGTTTTCATTAAGAGTAACTGGTTATTATATATGTTGAATCGCAATTGCACCCCCAACCCCCACAAAAATTTGGTAATATTTGTTGAAAAAACATTATCAATAGTTTGAAATGCTTAGAATGCACTATATATACAATGTAATTTGTAAAAAATGTCAGGGGTTTCATTCAAAGTGATACAGACCCATAAAACCACAACCCCATTGGCAATTGCTGGCTTTAAGCCCCTTTTGTGTAATTTTTTTTTATTGCAATGCCGATACAAAATAAGTCGAATATTTGAATTTTAACATTTAATGTCCCAAACTCCCCCAATCTGCAGAAAAGTATATACCGTAAATCATATTTACCAAAATGAGTGTCTCCAAGGCTTCATATAAAGGAGCTTAGAACATATGAAGGTTCTATATATACCTTACTGAACATACATGTAGGCCACCTGACTTCTGTCAGGTTGGTAGAGTAAGCTCTACCGGATCTCCCATACAAACCTCGGTCCCTGTGAGATCTACAGTTGGGAACCAAAATAAATGACAGGTCAATTTTCGATCACCATTTCCTAATCATGGTTGTCTGAAAGCCCATAATTTCCAATATTGTCTAGATATGGGTTTGTAGAAAAAACCGGGTACTGGGTACCATCGAACCCCCTTCTGGCTACACCTATGACATTGTAAGACGATTTGAAAAACATGACAAATCAATCTTATTCTATTATCAAAAGTTTGTATGTTGGTACGTGAATTGTTTTGATTATGATTTACGTGATTATGACGTGTGTTAATTTACATGATGCAATGTGTAAGATTTTGATTATTTATCATAATTTAAGTTATCCCAATTTTCGATGAAACATCCACTGAAGTGTAAAAGTTGTTACGTCTAACAATGTCATAGGCGTAGCCAGGAGGGGGTGCAATGGTGCGATCGCAACCCCCCATAACCAATGAAAATATGACCATGATGATAGAGGAAGAAAAGAGTCTTAAAATGCTTTTTATTTGAAGCTTCTAGCTCAATTTTGAAGGACGAAGTTACAAACGTAAATTCAAAACAAATCTTACACGTTTTCTAATGATCTTATTATGTTATATATTCGTATTTTTTGTTTTTTGGGGTACCCGGTTTTTTCGAATGGGTACCGAGTACCAAGTTTGAACCCAACATGGAGGATTTACTACCTGGTACCCGTTTTTTTCTACAAACCCTCTAGATACATATCCCTAAAATTTGTGTATTTTACATTTTATCTCACCCACTGATGCATGGCCTGTTGAAAAAACTTATTTAACATGAGAAATCCTCACTTCAGCAAATCCACCTGTCATTTTATTTATATTTATCTTCCAAACTGTATATTTCCTGATTTTTAAAATCAACAAAACTTTACAAACTTGTTTCATTAATACTCACTCGTTTTAAGGTGAGTTTTTGATGTGAATTCAATACCATGGATATACGAGAACTTAAATTTAATATCTAATACTTACCAGAAGTGCAATTTATTCATATAAAATCGATAAAAAGTGGAGAAGTTTGATTTGTGGCATATTTCCATAACAAGAACTATCAAATTTCTTAATTGAAAATCGCTACAGCGAAAGAGTTTGCTGATACAGCAGATGGCGCTACCAAGATGAAAAGGAAAGTTGGAAAATAAATACTCCGACAAAATATGCAATAATGTGACATTTCCTTATGTATAACACAAATAAAACATGGGACTAACAAGACTATATACGAAGCTATCATTATGGATGATTTTATTAGGTGCATTGTTGATTCCTGTGGCGTATACATTGACTGGTAAGTGTGCATTTTTTTGACAGTTGCAATGTCAAGTCTCAAGTGAGACAATGGGAAATTGTTTTGGAGCTTGGGGTTTTCTAGTGTCAGATGATGACCCTTCTTATTTCACAATTTTCAGATATTTTTACATTTTACATGTTCCTCTTTCTTTCGCACACTTTTTGAGGATTATTTTTATTATCTGCGGAATGCAAAGAATTTCATTATAGAGTCTAAATTATTTTTATGAAAATAGTGAAATTAACATATGCTTCAGAAGGGAATTATCTGTAGATCACTGTTAGAGTGCATATACTATATCTACCCGACACATGTGAATGTAATTTTTGCTCCACAATAGATACATTGGGATATAAATGAGTTCAGAAGAATTCGTAATCTGCAAATATCTAAGACTAACATAAAAATTATGATGGTCTCAGGTTACTCACTTCGAGAGCCATAGATTTTGAAACTTATGGCTCTCAAACGGAGAAGTGAACAGCTGATCAATAGTGACCTTTGAAATCGAATTAAGTCGATCCACGGCTTACTTTTGGTCTCTAACTGTGTCTTACATCAGTATCATCAATCCGTGTAAGTATTGGAGCGCTGGAGTACTTCTTTTTCGATCAGGACTTGTAAATTGTTCATCGAGTGAAAGTTTTTTAGACCTATTTCCAATATGGCGGTTTGCTAGGTGCGAGATACGCAACGAACGAAATGAATTTTGAGAATTAGTTAGGTTCGGACAACCTCCGGAGATTTACGAAAATGTCCGAGCAGAAACCGCCATATTGGAATTTGGCAGTAAAACGATTCACTCGACTAACAATTACAAGTCTTGATCGAAAAAGAAGTACTCCAGCACTCCAATACTTACACGGATTGATGATACTGATGTAAGACACAGTTAGAGACCAAAAGTAAGCCGCGGGTCGACTTAATTCGATTTCAAAGGTCACGATCATTGAGCTGTCCAAATGCTCTGTGGGAAAGCTATTATATCAAAATCCAAATAGCTTTCGCAGGAAGTAAGTCTCAGGCAAATATGTAAAGCAGGGAATTCGGTAACCAGAATCTAGTGCAACTGAAATTAGTGCAAATCGAGTGCTGCATTTGTCCGGAGTATATTGAGCAGGTGATTTCTGACATAATTCGTTATTTTGTTGCAGATTCCTTGTATAAATACCAGAGTTGAACATCATTTTACAATTTGTTGTTCTAGGTGTATGATTATCATGAAACATTAAAAGAAATAATTCCAGAAGTACTATGCTGAATGAAATTGTAACATCTGCAGGTCTTTAATAAAAAATTATCCTTAAAGAAAGCATAAGAAACTCTTATCAAAATCACCATGTCAATTCTGTTTAACTTGAAATTGTCAAATCGTGTAGGATATGTTGCGTCAGAATTAGAATAAGCATAGAGTAAAACCTAGGAGCATTAATCTAACAGAATGTTAAGTATCATGCAAATCCAAATCTTTACTTCAACAGACCAATATTATGTGGACGGTTTTTGCCGTATGATGTTTGGTGGTTGATGCTTGGTGGTTGGTGTTCGGTGCTTAGAATTTGTAACAAATTGCAGCTGGTGACATTTTGCATTAATGCATTGTTCATCTATCTTTTGTTAAAATTATATATGATTATTATTCTAAGCTATTTTAACCAATGTAGTTCAAAAATTGTGTCATTTAGGTATTCTGAATATCCTGAAAGCACAAAAACTGAATTTGAGATATATAAAACCGGTTAAATTATCTGGAATGAATAGAGGATAGTGAGACTAGCAAATGAAGATTTAAGGCATCATCAAAAAATTCCAATTTGAATTTTGGAATTTGATTTTGTTACTTGTAAATTCCTCTTTGATAGACACCTTGTTTGTCTCATTAACTGAGCTCTTCAAAATAAGCTGTTAGCCGTGTTGCTGTTAGAAATCTGAAATACAATAAAAACTGTCAAGTGGAACATCTCTGTAATTTGAACACCATCATAAGTGAAACGCTTTTTAGAATCCCATGATCCATTAATTAAAATTCAATGAACCTCTGTACTGTAATATGAACACCTCTATATCCAAACCTCCCTATTGAACACTTGAGGTACTAAGGTGCTCTACTTGCAAAGGTTTTGCTGTTTTATACATGGATATGCACACATAGGCTAATAAAATATTTATGGGTTTCGCAAGTTGTCTGCATACTTCAACACTGGCAGGTAAAGGCTAACGTTCATAACAAAATAAAAACAAAGGTACTCGTTAACTAGCACAAACAGTAAAACCCATGTAAAAATGTGAAAACTTCTCCAAAGTAGAACTCATCATCTTGTTTCAATTTCTATTGTCATGTAGACTCCTTGTAAGAAAATCTCTTATGTGAGCACATCTCCATATTAATGTTAGTTAGTTAAGGGGGCTCATAGTGTTGTTTATTTTTTGGTGGAGCTGCATGCTCAGTAGAATTATGATTTCTCTGCACAATGATGTCCAAAGGCAATTAAGATCATTCATGTACCCATGTCCCAAATTTTGAACACTATATTGACGTAATACCCTGCAAGTGTCCCAGAAACACAGAGGTACTCGATCTTGATTGGACATCATGGGGCAGAGAAATCATAATTATCCCACCGAACAAAGTTCGAGGGGGATATAGAGAAGCCATCCGTCTGTCCGTTCGTCCGTCCGTTCGTCTGTGTGTCTGGGCGATAACTCCAATACCGGTTGACGGATTTGGTTCAAATTTTATAGGCTTATGCCTTATGAGTGTAGGACCTCTGCTCGAGAAGGAATTTTCAATATGGCCGCTCAATTCAAAATGGCCACCATTTTTCGTAAAAAATGTAATCGTTAATAACTCAAATACAAGTTGACGGATTTGGTTCAAATTTTATATGCTGATGCATAGGGACAAAGGAGTTTTGCACAAAAAAGAGATTATCAAGATGGCCGCTTAATTTTTTCAAAATGGTGGCCATTTTTCGTAAAAATATGTAATCTTTGATAAATCAAATACCAGTGAACGGATTTGGTTCAAATTTTATATGATGATGCTTAGAGATACAGTAGCTATGTTCAACAAAATTTTTTCAAGATGGCCACTTAATTTCAAAATGGCGGCAATTTTTCGTAAAAACGTAATCTTTGATAACTCAAATACCAGTGACCAGATTTGGTTGAAATTTTATATGATTATGCCTATAGGGACACAGTACCTCTGTTCAAGAAATAATTTTCAAGATGGCCACTAATTTTCGTAAAAAATATAATCTTTGATAACTCATATACCAGTGAACGGATTTGGTTCAAATTTTATATGATGATGCCTAGTTCACAATGGTATAAACTAACTTTGTGCCAAATTTCATGCTTCTATCACAAAGTGCACAAACATTTCAACATTTACACAAGCTATAATAAGCATAATATGTTTTGTTCGGTGGGATTTGCTACTCCGTGGAGTTGCTGTTTTTCTAGTTTAACTGAGTGGCTCCACAACAAAATAAACAATGTAATGGACCCCCTAAATCCATAATATAGATTAGATAGTTAGTTGTAATTTTCTACCAAGAGTATAGTCTTATAATCAGTGCATTGAAGGCTGTTGCCCAGAGGCTATAGTAGTTATTGCTAAACGATGCTCTTATAAAAGATATAGGCTATACTCTTCAAAAAGAGAGATCTCTTTGATTTTTTAGATAAGTCAAGCTGCCTACTTGGCACCGAGAAATCTATCAACGAAGACCAAATTATGGAAATTGAACTCATAAAACTTGTCATCATGTCAAGGCGTCTCATTTCTTCTCAAGCATCGGATAACAGAAGTGTGATGGGCGTCATTAAATGTACAATTGTTGTGATTTCCTATGTCTAGTTCCAAGTTTGAAAATGTAGATTACCCATTTTAACATATTGGTATTCAGACTTGTACAACTCATTTTTCTAAGTTCATTGCCAAGAGTGAAAAGTGATTGCCATTAGCAATCAGACAGTTGTGAGTTTCAAACCCCGTCAATCGATGGTCAAGTTTTGTAAAGTAACATCAAAATGAGATAAGGGCTCTCTGTCGAGCTAAGTGTAGCAAACATACCTGGATGCAGAGTATTTAACTTGATTAGGATATGATATCCAGGTACAGGTATATATAGTCCCAGGAGCAATCTATTTAGGACCAACGTTTCTATGTGCTGTAAATTATACAGATTTTGGGTTCTAATGATATATCAATTAGTAAGAAATTATAGAATGAAACCAATTTTGTTGGAAGGTAGGAAAAGATTAAATAAATAGAAACAGGCTGTAAAATATATTTCTTGAAATGACTTAAATTGCACGAACAGAAGTCAGCAGATGAGAAAAATCTCAAGTTTCTGATATTTACCACCCATGCTTTAAAGCAACAGTTTCCAAATTTTGGCACGCAAACTGCTCCCTTGAAAATACTTCCAAGTATGCTGTTAATTTTCTCTGTAGATCTGAATTACATTTAAAAATACATGGGTTGGTGGACTGTTTATGCATTTGAAATTTTCTGGTTCCTTTGTTTTTATCTCGTACTTTCATAAGTCATCAAGGTATGCCTCATACACATGATCGAAAAGTTAAAATGTCATCATGAATAATAAGTCAAACACGCTATTCTATTTTTCGTTAATTTATGTTAATCTTTTGCATATTATTCATTAACTTCAAGTTTTGGGTGGTGACAGTTTTCCCCTCAATAAAATGAAATATTTGGGTACTGGTGTCAAAGCTGTTAGTTGGGCATTTGAAGTTGACCTAGATTGACCTTGCTCCCAGGTGAAAATCTGCCATGATCAACCAAGATGACCTCATTTTTAGAACCTACAGACTTGAGGATTCAGAAAACCCATATAGTTAGAACATCTTGAGGGGTTTGGACATTCCATATTCAAAATCAATAAAGTTTTGCATCTAATCAAGAAAAATTGTTAGGGAGGAAACAGGTATACTTTCTCTTAGCTCATATCAGTTAATGAAGACACATAATTTACGTAAATCACATCCAGGGATCAAAGGCTAAACCAGCCAAGACTTGACCATACAGCTGAGCATTTCCCCAAAAGTCTATTAGTAAAAACCTGCACATAATTTGTGCATATCTTTGAGGGCAAACCTTATGTTTTAGCAGCATGCAGGGCTGTATTATTAATGATAGATATGATACTGGAAATAAAACTGCCTAATGAGAAAGCCCTTACAACAAAGCTCGAGCATGTTATCCCCTCCAAACTCATCCCTAAAGCGCTATTTAGGACTTTGTCATAATTTACCTTCTGCAGTCTTTGACTTTGAGCAAATACAGTAATTTTTTAGATTATGCAACAAATCTTCATTTTATTGAGAGTTTTCTCTGGAAACTGCTATACGAGATCATTTTCAGCCTAATTTTTAGACCCGAGGAGAGATTGAGTAGTACAGGTGGGGGAGGCAGACCGCTGCATTTTGTATGTGCTAACTAAATATATAAACATTTACTAATCAAGGATGACTAGAGTATAAAATGGTACAAAACTGTGGAGTTTCTCTGCTTGGGATATCTAGATCTGACTTTGAAGTTTGTTATATTTACTATTATCACCTTATCATATCAGGACAGTAAAATGCTGAGTAGCTTATTTGATGGAAGTTTTCTTAGTTGAAGTATGCAAACTGAAATGATTCTAAGTGTATTTGAAATAAACCGTGACTTAGTCCTCATACTATTCAACTTAGTTGCTATTAGAAACATCTATGAAAATATTGTGATACCTGTAAGATTGTTAAATGCTAATAAGAAAAATAATGGAAGAAAATGTTTCTGTTATATTGAGATTCACCTTTTCTTCATTGACTTTCCTTGTCTTTGTATTAAACATATTGTTGAAAATGTTGAGAATGAGCATATATTTTTCTATGGAAATTAAATAATTGATTACCCTTGATTAATGCAGTCTAAAATTAATGAAGAAGCTCTCTTTGACGAAGTGAAGTAAAATGAATGGAGGGTAATCATTGATATATTCCTCATACGAAATACAATGTTTAATCAGTTCTTAAGATTTTGTTGTTATTGATATAATATATACTGATATTTTTCAATCTCTTTTTTAGTTTTTAAGTTTTAGTTATTATGTCACCACCACAAGTGTTGACATATTGTTACAGTCTCCAACCTGCTTTGGATGGTGTTCGGCCTTTATTGGTTGGTGTTTGGCAGTCAATGTCTGTAACAAATGGCAGGTGGTGACATTTTGCATGTAATGCCTTGTTATATTTAAGAAATACATGTAGTACCAAATACAGGTTTGATTAGGTGAAATAATGCAGACTTGCTTCTTAGTGCTTTCAATTTATATATTTTATGCATACTGACTTTATTACCAATATTTTCCTTTCAGTCATAATCATACCTTGGCAGATCAAAATAATTCCCCCCCCCCCTCCCAGGTCTAAGAAGGTGCAGTCACAGACCACACCCAATGCGCTCCCCATCCATGGGCCTGCTACCCCATATATTTACCTGTGAAATCACCATGGCAATTATAGATAAGATTAGGGCTCAGTATCATTTTTGTAAGTGATCCAGTATTGAGTGGGTGATATTTCTTGATAAGAATCATCTCTGTGGATTTATACCTACCTACAGTCTGCCTATATTTACCCAAAGTGTAATAGATTCTACAATGTCATAGAAACCTCATCAAAATACAACATACCTGTGATATATTCTGTAATGTAGAATGTGCTAGGCTTTGTCAGTGTTAACATGTAGAAGCTTTCTCAGGTAAAATGTATTTGGGATTCACTTTTTTAAAAATGAGTGGTTAAAATTTGTGAATGGTGCAATAAAAATATTTTTGATGTTTTTGTGAAAGTAATGGTGCTATTAGTTATATTGTAGGGTATAGTGTATGGTATATATGGTATGGTATATATTATATGGTATATATTGTATGGTATATATTGTATGGTATATATGGTATGGTATATATTGTATGGTATATATGGTATGGTATATATTGTATGGTATATATGGTATGGTATATATTATATGGTATATATGGTATGGTATATATTGTATGGTATATATTATATGGTATATATTGTATGTGTAATTACTCACAAATATAGGTAGTTTTAATATGGAAATATATTTTGAAACAATGTTAAAGTAACATATACATCTATATTACATGTACAATAAAAGGGTGGTTATACCACAAACTCTCAAAGCGGTTAGTAATGAAACCAAATAAAGACCAGTAATGGTTACTCGCTACTTTTACTAGTCTGTGACACTGGTTACCCAAATTATCTGAAATCCTAACTTAACCTTGTGGTACCACCAAATCAACTGAGTAATCCTAATCGCTCACAACGAATACCCTATACTACCTACTGGCTGTGGGAACACTGTGTTTCCATCTGAATTAACTTACTCACTAACTCTTCGTTCTGCAAGTCCTAACACTTAACTATATTCTAATAACTCATGAACTAAAGTTAACCTATAATGGTTGCATACTTAAAATGTAGTCATAACAACTTCCCTATGCTATGAATACACATGAATGCGTAAATACTACTAAGAGTTTAGTTTCCAGCTATAATATCTTATTAAGACATAATGACCCATAAAATGTGCATATATCAGTCAGAATGTTGCTGATTCAATGTTAATAATCAGACAATGTATATTGGGACACCCTGTAATGATATAAGCGATATTCTAATGTTTGCTGGTAACGGTTACTCTAATCGTCGCTCCGGTACAATGAAGGCTTTGTTTTGTTCAACTACTTAACTCAGCACAATCCTACTCTATAGCAAATAATTGACTGCTCAATCTGGCCTTCTGTACAAATGGTCAAAGTTTATTGTACCACTCTATAATAACTCCAATATGTCGATCATTGAATCATATGCCATCATAATGCTCAATGTATCATAGTACACTCTATAATGATATTGTGCTGGTATGCTAGTATCTTAGGCTCCTATATGGTCGCTCTGGTACATATTCTGTCTGGTTCATACTGTAATTGATGATCACGGCAAATTGTGACATCCTATAACTACTAGTGCCAATGAATTAATGCTTTAACACCATAATAGTCAATGTATATGGGAATACTCTGTATCGATAATCACTGATACTCATTCTGGTCTCCAGTTCACGCATGAATAGTGAACACTATCAATATACACTATGAATGCTACTGAAGCACTATAATTACTAGTGCCAATCAATTAATCGTATAATACCATAATAGTCAATGTATATGGGGATACTCTGTAACAATATCTTTCTATAAATCACCAACACTCATGCGGGTCTCGTGTTCACGTGTGAATACTGGACACTGTTAATACACACTTTTATTGTTACACTAGGCAAATCAGTTAATGTTACAAAACTACATCTACGAGCACACTGATCACATGCTATAAATCGTGACGATATCTTTCTATGAATTGCCAATACTCAATTCGGGTCTTGAGTTCACTTGTGAATACTGGACACTGTTAATACACACTTTTATTGTTACGCTAGGCAAATCAGTTAATGTTACAAAACTACATCTACGAGCACACTGATCACATGCTATAAATCGTGACGATATCTTTCTATGAATTGCCAATACTCATTCGGGTCTTGAGTTCACTTGTGAATACTGGACACTGTTAATACACACTTTGATTGTTACGCTAGCCAAATCAGGTAATGTTACAAAACTACATCTACGAGCACACTGATCACATGCTATAAATCGTGACGATATCTTTCTATAAATTGCCAATACTCATTCGGGTCTTGTGTTCACTTGTGAATACACACTTTGATTGTTACGCTAGGCAAATCAGTTAATGTTACAAAACTACATCTACAAGCAACACTGATCACATGCTATGAATCGTGCAATTTGTCGTGTATCTCAAGGTATTGCTGCTATATTCTGTAAAACAAACCACCACCACAAGCGTTAGTATAAGGCCACTGGGAAGAATAATCAACTATACTCTATACCTGGAAACACATAAAAATATACCATATTACATTCCTCCCTTCCTTGACCTACACTAACCCATGAATTTATTTGTGCTTAGTACAGCTGCGCTTACTACCTGCTGGCAAAATGTTTTTATTGCTGACCTCACAATGGTGTTTGGGAAAATTCACAGTATATTGGGATTTACCATATGGCAGTTCCTGTTCTTCATCCCAAAACTGTTCCTCATCATCTTGCGACAACTCATGAAAGTTAGCTTCTGAAGAAGTATCATCTTCCTCCCCAGACAGATCATCTTCCTCACTAGAGATATGATTGGTAACTCGGACAGTCTCTTGTTCTCCACCTTCATGGTTATTTCTGTTATTGATAATAACATCATCTTCCCATTCCTCATCTGAACTGGAAATGTCAATTTCACTATCTGACCCATGCAAATGAATGGACGACCCCTTGGCTTTCCCATCTTGTGTGGGTTTTTCAATATCAGCTTGATTGGTATTGAAGTTTCTTCTACTGATAAACTTCTTGAGCCTATCATAATTCACATGGATAACTTTGTTGCCTAAGTCCACCTTATATGTGACATCAGATGTGCGCTTTAAGATTTTAAATGGCCCCTTCCATGGATTATGAAGCTTCCCGTCTTTTCCACGTGCAGTTGGGTCAAACAGCATGACTTTGTCACCATGTTCATATTTCTGAAACGTTCCTTTGAGATCCTTATCATATTGAGCCTTTTGTCGCTTCTGAGATTTACTGATGTTGTCTTGAGCCAAGTTAAATACCTTCCTCATATCCCTCTGAAGAGTAGCCACCCAAGATTGTGCAGAGACCCTTTCAATTGGGTAAGCTTCACCAACCATCCAGTCTATGGGTAAATGAGCTTCTCTGCCAAAGGTCAGCATGAATGGCGAAAACCCTGTAGAACTATGAACACTTGTTCTATATGCAAAGAGGACTAGAGGTAGCTTTAGATCCCAGTCACGGTTTTCTTTTGCAAATATGGAGAGAGAGTTTATCAACATTTTATTATTCCTCTCTATCATGCCATCTGTCTTTGGATGATATGAAGTGGTCCTTCTTTTCTTGGTTTCAAGTACCCTGCATAGCTCTTTAAACAGTCTACTTTCGAATTGAGACCCCTGGTCTGAATTTATACTGACAGGACAACCAAACCTTGATATCCATTCCCGGACCAGTAGTGACGCTGTTCTTTCAGTTTTGATGTCTTTCATGGGATAGGCCTCAACCCATTTAGTCAGGTAATCACCCACCACCATGGCATATTTATTACCCCGTGACGTAGGTGGTAATTCGACAAAGTCCATGGCAATTTCCTCAAATGGTCTCCCCTTCACTGGAATACAAGTTAGTGGAGCTTTTGGTTTGGTTTTCGGGGACTTTCTTTGTTGACACTCAACACAGCTTGAACACCAATCCTCTACATCTTGTTGAAATCCTGGCCAATAGTACCTAAGTCTGATACGTGCTGAAGTTCGGTCGGGTCCGAAATGGCCTGACAAAATATTATCATGAAGTTCACCTAATGCAAATTCTCTCCAAGATTTAGGAAGGACTATTTGCATTATACTTGGTAATCCATTTTCTCTCTCAACTTCTCTATATAAGACCCCTCTGTATAACTTTAGATCCTTCTTCTGCTTATAAATCCACCTTGAAGTTCTTGATGCCTGACTCAGTTGTTCCTCACTTGGCTCTCCCCTTCTCAACCACTTTAACACCTGCCCGATATCAGGATCCTCCTCCTGGTCCTCCTTAAGAGTATCCATATTAAGGAAGGGGGCCTTGTGACCATCTGCAAAACCCTCATTTTGACCAACTTCATGGTTTTCATTGTTCTGGTCCTCAGCTAGTTCAGGGAGTGCATCCTTTAATGAAGTATGTTGGCTCTCACTGATCGACTTATCTGTTACATCTGGAGTTAACATTGGGTTATCTTCCAGAAGTTGTTCCTTGAGTGATGTAGCCCTCTGCCATGTATTCACATTTTGGTGATCAGGTATGGGCTTAGTAGGGCACAACTTCAACTGCTGTGGTGCTAGATCATTTAGTTCCCTCTGTCCCTGCTTAGCAACATCAATTGTGGTGCATTTATTTATCTGTGCTGGTTCCCCAACTTGTATTCCAACTGATTTACTCATTGTCTTGGATTCTGATTCATCCTCTAATCTTGAGAGGAAATCTGCATTTGCATGCTCACTTCCTTTACGATAGACAATGGTATATGGATATTCCTCAAGCAACATGAGCCAACGTGCCCAACGGCCCTTAGGTTCCTTGATATTCCTAAGCCAAACCAGAGGATTGTGGTCGGTCCTCAGAATAAATGGTTTACCATATAAGAATTGACGAAACTGGTTCACAGCATAAATGATGGCCAGACATTCTCGTTCTGTAGTCGAATAGTTCCTTTGCTCCTTGGTCAGAGTTGAGCTTGCAAAGGCAACTGGCCTTTCATGACCTTTGCCATCTTGCTGTGATAAACAAGCCCCCACCGAGTTGGCTGAGGCATCAGTGTCTACCAGAAAATCCCTATCAAAACAGGGGTATGCCATCACCTGATAAGATGCAAGTGTTTTCTTCAGGGTCTCCACTGCCTGGAGTTGATCTGCATTAAGTGTCAGTAACTTAGTTTTATGGAGTTTGCTGTTTTTAATGCTGTCATATAAAGGTTTAGCAGTGTCTGCCATTCCTTTTATGAACCTCCTGTAGTAATTCAATTTACCTAAAAACCGCAACATCTGTTCTATCGTCTTCGGAGTTGGCATCTCAACTATGGCCTTTACAGCATCTTCATTTGGTCGGACCCCATCAGCATCTACCACATATCCCAAATATTTAACAGCTTTTTGGGCGAAATAGCATTTCAGTGGTTGTAGTTTGAGTCCATGCTGCCTCAATCGATTGAACACCCGCTGAAGCGATTCCATATGTTCATCAAAGGACGATGAATACACAATGATGTCGTCGAGGTAGACTAATACCTCTTGGTAATTTAAGCCTTGCATGATCAGACTCATCAGTCGCTGGAAGGTATGTGGAGCACCCTTCAATCCAAAGGGCATGCGGTTAAATTCCCAGTGGCCTTTTCTCGTTGAAAATGCGGTAAGGGGTTTGCTTGTTTCATCCAACTCGACCTGATGGTAACCGCTCGTAGCATCTAAAGTGGAGAAGATTCTAGCCTTTGACAAGTGATCTATGGCATCACCGATACGGATTAATGGGTAGTGCTGATCTTCTGTTGCATTGTTTAGAAATCTACTGTCATGACAAAACCTCCACTTACCACTGCTCTTTGGAACTAATAACACTGGAGATGAGTGAGGCGACATTGACGGCTGAATTATTCCACATGCCAACATCCTGTCAACTTCTTGGTCAATAACCTCAAGTTCCTTTGGGCTGTGGCGATACTGCCTGCGAAAGATAACTTTCTCTTCCTTCAATTTAATATGGTGTTTCATAATATCCGTTTTGCCCAAGTCATTAACATCCTCAGAAAACACACACCTATAATCTTGAAGAAGGTGAAGCAGTCTGACCGATTGTGCCGAGTCTAAATGGTGTACATCAGCTCTCCATCTTGCCAATGCCTCCAAAAACATAGAAGGATCTTTCGGTAATATCTCTGATGTCAGTGGGGTTGCACCCACCTCATTGATTTGGACATCATTACCGTCCTTTCCAAAGGGATCAGGTACCGCATCATATTCACCGATAGTAGTAGTATCAAACACCCCCATGTGGGTGCCTTTATAAAGTCGTCTTGGAGATGTCTCTGGGTTAAGCACTCTAACTTGAACTGATTTCCCCAACACATCTGCTTGACAAAGCCCATTAGCTGCTACTACATGTTTCCGAGACAGTAATTTAGTGCTTGGGGTAAACAACCCAGATAGGGAGTTCAAACGCATTGGTAACCTAGCTTCCACCCATGCTTCACTTTGCCCAGGTAGGATGACATCTCGAGCCAGGGTGATTTTACACACTGCATTCCTATCCTCAGATATTGGGTTGAGTTTCAATGACTCATCATCAAGCCTGATAACGCTATTCCTTTTGGACACTGACCATGTATCAAATTGATCCAAGACATCACGTCCAAGCAAAGCTGTCTTGGTTGAGCCCTGGATAACTGTTGTGAGCAAGGGTAGAACCCTGGAACCAATAGTAATTGTTAGCTGAACTTGTCCTGCTACTTTGATACCTGTGCCATCTGCTGAAACACATGTAAAAGACTCAGGTTGTGACCTCAACTCAATGTCTTCAAGATGGTGTTTGTAGGTATTTATGTCGATAACTGAGATCTTGGCACCTGTGTCAATTAGCCATTGCATTGGACGCTGCTCTTCCCCTTCTCGGTTACCAACTCCTACTGTTACCATGAGACCAGAAGATCCTTTTACCTCAGCAACCTCATTATTTGAGGAGCCGCTAACTGGTCTGTTGGAGGATGAATCTTTCCCATCTGTAGTTCCTGACTGGTTCGATCTCTGTCTGTTACTAGGGGATGGACAAGCCTTAGCCATGTGGCCTATACCTTGACAATTATAGCATCGTACACCTGACGAGGTTCCTTGTTTAGTAAAACAATTACGAGCTATATGCCCTGGCTTACCACAATGAAAACACGAAATATTACTCTGTCTGGGCTCAGATGTTGACTGTTGGGTCTTAAGTGATGATACAACAAGATTCTTTAATTCAAGTAATTCTTCCCGAAGTTGTGAAACTTGGTCAGGTTGTTGCACCACTGGAGGACCCACTGCTCCTATAAGTAATCCTTGATCCTCTGACTTGCTTTGCTTTGTTGCCTCCCAAACCCTGGTAGCCAATGTCAGCAAAGCCTCTTTGTCTAAGGAATGCACATCACTCTGTTTGGACATATCTTCCAACAGCTTACTCGGAATGGACTGGATGAACTGCGTCTTTATCATCATAAGTCTGGCATCCTGAGACACCTCTGGATATACTAACTTGGACTGCTCAAGCAACTTAGAATAAAACGTCTTGGGTGTATCAGACCCTAGTTGCATCTTAGTATATGTCTCCATTGCTGCTTTCCTTGTAGGCCGCACCTCAGTACCAATGGCAGCTGTCAGTGTCTTAAAATCTATATCCTCATCTTCAGTTAATATCCTCTCATACTCTTCGAGAGGCTTGCCATCCAGAGTAGTACTTAGCATCACTATTTTGGTCTGTTCTGTCCAGTTATTGGCAGTTGCTACCCTGCAAAAGTGTTTCAGCCAGCTATCCCAGGTTGTTGTCTTACAATCAAAATTCCTGGGAGTGACTGCTTTTCTGTATTCTCTAGTAGTACTGTTCTGTTGTGCTGCTGGGGGCTGAACTACGGGGCCTGGTTCATCCCCCGCTGCAAGTGCCTCATTGGCACCACCTTCCCCATCTATGTCATTGGGCGGTTCTGCCATATTTACTGCCACCAATGTAATTACTCACAAATATAGGTAGTTTTAATATGGAAATATATTTTGAAACAATGTTAAAGTAACATATACATCTATATTACATGTACAATAAAAGGGTGGTTATACCACAAACTCTCAAAGCGGTTAGTAATGAAACCAAATAAAGACCAGTAATGGTTACTCGCTACTTTTACTAGTCTGTGACACTGGTTACCCAAATTATCTGAAATCCTAACTTAACCTTGTGGTACCACCAAATCAACTGAGTAATCCTAATCGCTCACAACGAATACCCTATACTACCTACTGGCTGTGGGAACACTGTGTTTCCATCTGAATTAACTTACTCACTAACTCTTCGTTCTGCAAGTCCTAACACTTAACTATATTCTAATAACTCATGAACTAAAGTTAACCTATAATGGTTGCATACTTAAAATGTAGTCATAACAACTTCCCTATGCTATGAATACACATGAATGCGTAAATACTACTAAGAGTTTAGTTTCCAGCTATAATATCTTATTAAGACATAATGACCCATAAAATGTGCATATATCAGTCAGAATGTTGCTGATTCAATGTTAATAATCAGACAATGTATATTGGGACACCCTGTAATGATATAAGCGATATTCTAATGTTTGCTGGTAACGGTTACTCTAATCGTCGCTCCGGTACAATGAAGGCTTTGTTTTGTTCAACTACTTAACTCAGCACAATCCTACTCTATAGCAAATAATTGACTGCTCAATCTGGCCTTCTGTACAAATGGTCAAAGTTTATTGTACCACTCTATAATAACTCCAATATGTCGATCATTGAATCATATGCCATCATAATGCTCAATGTATCATAGTACACTCTATAATGATATTGTGCTGGTATGCTAGTATCTTAGGCTCCTATATGGTCGCTCTGGTACATATTCTGTCTGGTTCATACTGTAATTGATGATCACGGCAAATTGTGACATCCTATAACTACTAGTGCCAATGAATTAATGCTTTAACACCATAATAGTCAATGTATATGGGAATACTCTGTATCGATAATCACTGATACTCATTCTGGTCTCCAGTTCACGCA
Organism: Owenia fusiformis; assembly: GCA_903813345.2. Classification (NCBI taxonomy): domain Eukaryota; kingdom Metazoa; phylum Annelida; class Polychaeta; order Sabellida; family Oweniidae; genus Owenia; species Owenia fusiformis. The sequence continues at coordinate 15,724,810 of CAIIXF020000010.1, forward strand.
TGAATAGTGAACACTATCAATATACACTATGAATGCTACTGAAGCACTATAATTACTAGTGCCAATCAATTAATCGTATAATACCATAATAGTCAATGTATATGGGGATACTCTGTAACAATATCTTTCTATAAATCACCAACACTCATGCGGGTCTCGTGTTCACGTGTGAATACTGGACACTGTTAATACACACTTTTATTGTTACACTAGGCAAATCAGTTAATGTTACAAAACTACATCTACGAGCACACTGATCACATGCTATAAATCGTGACGATATCTTTCTATGAATTGCCAATACTCATTCGGGTCTTGAGTTCACTTGTGAATACTGGACACTGTTAATACACACTTTTATTGTTACGCTAGGCAAATCAGTTAATGTTACAAAACTACATCTACGAGCACACTGATCACATGCTATAAATCGTGACGATATCTTTCTATGAATTGCCAATACTCATTCGGGTCTTGAGTTCACTTGTGAATACTGGACACTGTTAATACACACTTTGATTGTTACGCTAGCCAAATCAGGTAATGTTACAAAACTACATCTACGAGCACACTGATCACATGCTATAAATCGTGACGATATCTTTCTATAAATTGCCAATACTCATTCGGGTCTTGTGTTCACTTGTGAATACACACTTTGATTGTTACGCTAGGCAAATCAGTTAATGTTACAAAACTACATCTACAAGCAACACTGATCACATGCTATGAATCGTGCAATTTGTCGTGTATCTCAAGGTATTGCTGCTATATTCTGTAAAACAAACCACCACCACAAGCGTTAGTATAAGGCCACTGGGAAGAATAATCAACTATACTCTATACCCGGAAACACATAAAAATATACCATATTACATATGCTTTGGATTCATCTGCTATTGTTTGATTATATGATTTGTCATTGGAGACCATTGTTAATTGAAAGATCAGTAATGTTTTGAGAGATTCTGATAATGCCTCAGTCAATGAGGCAAAACTAAACATGCCAATGAGTCTGAAAACTTGATCACATAGAATTTACATACTCATCATATCTCCTTTTTACAATGCATAACATTTAAAAAAATTTCAGGGGGGTTTACTTTTCATAACTTTGGACCAAAAATGGCCAAAATCACTTTCAACTTTCTGCCAGGGGAGAGAGGAGCTTCGCTCGGACCCCCAAATCACCCCTGACTATGGGCCTGCAATGGATACCTATCTGATAATCTAGATGTAGAGTTTCTTGTTGGTAGTTGAAAGCCCATGATATACATGATGGATCATGCACATTTGATTATAAGTAGTATCTAAAGAATATTGCATTTTCTCTCATTTCACTAACATTTCAAAAACTTATTTCTAAATGCTATCATCTAAGAATATAATTCATAACTCAATATGGCATGACAAATAGGTCACAGTAACCTATATGCATGTACTGGTATATTTATTATCAATTTAAGTTCAATACATTTTTTGCAAAGTTCAGTTTAACTGAAACTGAAAATAGATATAATCATCTACTTTACAATATATTAGAGCTTAAATGTATCTTGAAAGATCAAAATACCATTAAAAAGCAAGGACTTTAAATAGAACAATTACTCTTGTACATGTATCTCAAATTAAATAAATGAAAATAATTTGACTTATCATGATAAATTGCTCCGATGAAATTCTCAAATAATATTTTTGTTTCTTATGATACAATGATGAACTTTTTTAAAAAGTCAGTCTATCTCCTGATATATTATTTTTCAGACGTCATTGCTCTTTTATTGACGCAGCTTAACCACTATAAATTCATTGCTTTTCCCTGCTCTTTCAAATAGCCTTGTTTAAATTAGAGGCATGCATGATAAGACTGCTGTCTACATCTATCATAATGCCGCAGGGGCGGGTCCAGGAATCAACAAGGGGGGGGGGGCCCAAATTTCCGGTCATAGAAAAAAACTTCCACGCTTGCGTAGAAATTTTTTTAGAAAACTTGAGGCATATTTTTCTAAAATTTGGCCTGAAATTAAAAGATAAGGCCTAAGAAGTCCTAGTAATGACCAAAAGGCCCACTTATTGAGGCATTTGGGCCCAATTTTTTTTCTCTGGGCCAAACTTAGGGGGGGGGGGCTCCGGATCCCCCACTGCACCGTATATTACAACACAATCAAGGGATACCACCCATGATCTTGAAATCCACTGACCATGTGAAACATGAAAATCTGTTAGGTAAGCTGTCAGTTCTCATCATGGTCACACGCCTAAATGGCATGTTCGATTAGAACCGTGCACCTGTATGCATTTTGCAGCCTTGTATATGTAACAAATATATAAATATTCCAGTTTCACCTGTTAAAGTGCTCAAATAGCCAAGTCATTAACCTGATTTATTTATCTTTTGTTAAGGGGATGTATCTGTAAATCAGCATCTATTTAAAGTAAATCAGCATCTATTTAAATCATAATTTGTTTTGAAATTGACCTACCCCATTCCTACCCTCCTTTTAACTGAAACATTCAATGTTGATTTGCATGGCTTTGTGGAATAACGCAGATGCGAGTAGGTACAGTTTTACCACCAGGTGGCTCATTCGGGTCAGATAGCATGGCAGGTATAGTAAAAAGTTCCCTTTAACTTAAATTGCATCTGTTTTAGTAGATCAATTTTTCATATAACCCTTATGTATATAATAGTTATGCGAATTAAAATATGTCCAGTAAAAGAAAATGTTATCTGTCCAATACAAGAAAAGATATTTCACTTTTTGTGACTTTGTAACATGGGGTCTATGACGGAGCGGTAGGCAAACTGCGCGCCTACTATGCACGCAGTTTGGAACATTGACAAACTGCGCGCCTATTCACAAAATGGCAGACAGGGAGGACACGACTCCCAAGAGGATGGAAATTACTGACAATACAAAGTCAATTTTGGTTATCAGACAGTACCAAGATGTGGAGACTAAGTTACTTTATACGTAGCACTCGATTTTTTTCCCGATGAATATCTAGTTATCTCAAAATAAGGTTCCCAATGAGCTTTCGTGTTCAAATTATACAGTGTTGCGTCATATAATGTCTGTTTTTCGTAGTTTGACGTTTATTCAGCCCTCATGTTTGCATATACTGAAAGATATAGGATTGCTGCTAATGGTTTAAGTAATATAGGGTTTGTGTGTTAAACAGTGACAAGCCATTAACGTGATTTTATTTTTTTCGCTGTCAAACTGCGTGCATACTTTCACGTGGATTTCACAAACTGCGTGCCTAATACTTACAAACTGCGCGCCTATATTTTCAAACTGCGCGCCTAATTTGCAAGCTGTGTGCAAGTTTGTTGTGTATTTTCAGAAAACGTAAACCCCTCTCACTAAACCTGTCCATATATAAAAAAAAACAAAGTCTGTCCCTAACAAAGATGTAGATAACAACAGCGCATCTTCAAAAACCATGAAACCAGAATTAAACAAGATGTTATTTCCACACGCACCAATGAAGAAAATGAAACCAATCAAGAAACTAAAGGGGCGATTATTTAAAGGTACCAGTGACTCATTTTGAAATTAAAAGACTGTGAAAACCTCTTGCCCGATGTCCTCTCAAACCTTAAAAGAAATAGTACATTGTGTCAACCCTTCCTCAATTTCCTTACCCTCATCTCAACAAATTCAATCCCCCTTGAAATTACCGATTTATCAGGCTCGTATAATATACATGTACTGCAGTCGGAACATTCAAGTATTACTTCCTTTGGCAGATGCTATAGAATAGACTCGAAACGATTGTATCCCCAAAAATTCAAAGATTTAAGTGAAAAAGTTTTGAATTACTGAATTTTGCTCGTTATGCATGCGTGGTCACTTATTTATGGTAACGTGGGTAATAAACAAAGTTTCAAGTCGAAAGAGTGAGATTGTTGTAAATATCATTTTCTTACTTATATGTTCCTAAAACTGTAAATTGATATAGTATTTTATAATGAGGAATTCATTGAATTCTAAGAAATGGCTTTTTGGACTGCATCAATCAAAAATCTAAATAAAAAAGGATTCAATATATATATTTACACAATTTTTATGAACGTATTTATTTATGTTGCACCATGCATGAAATAGTGTTAGTTTGAAATAAAGTAATAAAATAGGCAAGTTCGGCACTTCAATTGGGACCAGGCGGGGGCCTCCTGTGTGTCTTTTAGAAGGACCCCAATAGAATAAAACCATTTTCATGAGATTTTTGAACTCAACTCTATATGATGAAGTCGAATCATTGCGCCATACTTTTATAAAATCATATAGACAAGAACAAAATAAAATATATAAATATGTACATTTCAAATGGTTGTCAACCATCAACCCAATTTTAGTTTTTGATTTTTTTCAACTTTTTCAATCTCTACCAGCAGCTTACTTACGTACTCCCATGAAATCACATAGGCCTGTATCAATAATATGCACGCAGTTTGGAAGAGTATGCACGCAGTTTGTGATTTCTGGCTAAAATAGGCGCGCAGTTTGTGTTTTATTACTTCTTTCTGTCATGTTCATCTGTTTTAATACGAAATATTTTGTATTGTACGGGAGAACTGGGTTGAGATTTACCTGTGAATCAAAACCCAAGTGTTTTCTATTTCTGTGAAACGTGCGATATCAACTTTTGTATCGATAATCCAAAAATCGATGCCAATTTTTTGTATTAATCTGCTTATATTTTTAAACCAACGTTCATCTGGACATACATTTCGCTATCACATGGCTGAATCATATAATCGCCACCGAATGGACGTGTGAAACTATAAAACAATTCAGAATAAATGTCTTAAAATGACGTTTGAAAACACAGACTCCAACTTGTATGATGCAATGTTGATAGGCGCGCAGTTTGTCAGTCTTTCAAACTGTGTGCATAGTAGGCAAGCAGTTTGGCTACCGCTCCATGTATGGGGAATCCTGAACTATAAAGACACATTTTCAAAAAAAAATTTAATTTTCAGAGATGATAAACAATTTTTGAATCCATATCTCTAGATGTACTACTTTAAAATGTGGATTTCAAATGTCACTTTGACATGACGTAAAAGTATACCCAGAACCTCAGGGCTATTTTTTTTTCAGGGTTATTAAGGTCAGTATAATAATGACATGCAGTTTTAGCCATATAACGCAACTGAACATTGTTCCTACTTTTGTGTTGTTCACTCCTAATTCAGAGCGGAGGAGATATTAGGGAGTTTAAGCTTCCATATAAAATCTAAACGCCAACCTATACATATAATATCACCTATTCATTATATTCCGTGTTAAGGTTGTAAATAACATTGCAAGCTTAAACTCCCTAGTATTGACCAAAAACCTAAAGCTAAACCCATCACTTTGAATTTTGATGCTATCATAATAGGTCTCATCAAGCAATTGTGCATGCTTGGTAAAAAAGACTCTTTAATCAGTGTTTTTTGTTTGATAGTCCATTGCATGACTTATTTTAAATTTCCCCACTGTCAGTTTGTAATTGTAATCCATTCCTGTTCAAACAAACCCTATTGTCTGACTGAAAATCATTACAACCAATTTGGATAAGTTCATTAGATGTGATTGAGTGTTCAATGACTTGGATAGTTAATAATATATCGGAGAATCTACAACATTTGTAATACAGTGTAATATATAGACTACTGTCTTATCAGGCACAGACAGACATTGTTAGGAGTTGAAACCGTAGGGTGCTTCTCTGACAGTAACTAGAGATAAAAATGTAATATGTGCCTACTAAATGTAGAAAATGGAAGTAAATCTTGAAATCGTGACTGACACGAAGTCTTGAGGGATTCTTTGTGTTGATGGCCTTTGTTGATCTGTTAACTGCTCTTGGTTTGATTGAGTTATTTTTTGTGGCAATGAGAACATGATTCTATTACGTGAAGCTCTTGTAGTTAATGAAATTGCTGCGTTGTAAATGGAGCTAATCAAGATAACAAATGTTTTCCAGTTATTGATATTTCAACACATTTTTTATTTTCTGAGATATTTAAAAAAGAATATCTGAAAAAAGAAGGAGTTACTATAAGGGGTTTCATTAAATCATTTAAAACAGGTAAAACATAACAATAAAGAATGAAAATTAGAATGCAAATATAGAAATTATAATTTTAATTTGGAAACAGGTACAATTTTTTAAGATCATCATGCAAAATTTCGAGGAAATTTCCCATTGCTTGCTACTAATGAAACCCCTACTATCAAAGAGTTTTACAATTTGCTGCTGAAATACATGTATGTCAATTGGACTTTTATGCATATTTTCAAGACTGAATAATGATTGAAGGTGAGATTGTTGAAGTTGGGATTTACATTGTATCAGAGATTTTTTCAGATATGTCTACAAGTGTATAATGCTTATTTGCACTCTAAGAGTTCAGCCTTTACTTGTTGGTGCAAATCAAAATATTTAGTTAGCTGTTACATTAAAATCACAATATTTTTTTCTTAACTGCTAATGGATTCAGGTTCACAAAATAGATGACCAAAACTCTAGATATTTCTTGTTATCTTTAATGTAAAAGACATGCTCCATTTCTCCATGGGCTGATAAACAACATTTTATTAGCTTTCTTCTAACCTGGTCAGACCTTTCTGCAGATCTTTGGTGTGAACATCAATTTATTGTCTGAAAGTAGGACTATGGGATGTAATGGACCAGAACATAATAAACTGAAAATTTCAACAGTCTTGATGAGCTCTGGTATATGGTGGATGGTATCTGTTGAAGATTTCAAATAAAAGCCCTGATGCTTGGTACTTAGTCAATACTCAATGGAATAAATGTGCTTTCAAAAGATGGTGAATGGTATCTGTTCAAGATTCAAATAAAAACCCTGGTTCTTGGTACTTAGTCATTACTCAATGGAATATATGTGCTTTCAAAAGATGGTGGATGGTATTTGGAATAAATATGCTTTCAAAAGATGGTGGATGTTATCTGTTGAAGTTTCAAATAAAAGCCCTGATGCTTGATACTTAGTCATTACTCAATCGAATAAATGTGCTTTCAAAAGATGGTAGATGGTATTCTGTTGAAGATTCAAATAAAAGTCCTGATGCTTGGTACTTAGTCATTACTCGATGGAATAAATGTGCTTTTCACTATTGACAGTTATGATGCATTTATAGTTTATTATGATCACAAAACTGATTATCAAAACTGATATCAATTTTTGATTGTGACACATTTTACAAACTGACTTTATTAAAAGGGAAATTATTCATAGGGATGTTATCTCAAATGACATTATTAAAAAATACATTATTCAAAAGTGTATTCCCTGTATGACATTCTACAAAAATTACTGAACATTTACAAACCAATAAATTCTAAGAATACGTCATTGTTGTCAGACAAAAATGGAAATACTCATCTATTGCCCAATTACCCTCTGCATTGCATTCATTCGACTTTTCTTCTTAAAAGAGAGATATGTTTTCGTTGATAGTTTATAACTAGACTCTGCGCGCAGGGTATTGCCTAATCTAGTATTGTAATTTTAGTAAATTATGTAATATTATTTGTATTTTTTATCTCTTCTCAGCTTACAACACAGCTGATGTTTTCTTTTTTATAAGGATTAAGATTACAGAGAGCCATCTGTGAAGGTAAATTAAAAGTTTGACATTGTCAAATTTCCCATTAGTTAAGTCTCAATAGGAATCTGTAGCATATAATTCACTCCAGGATTTTAATTTGTTTTGTTTCTCCTTGGCTATTAGTGGGTCTCTTGATAGTTATTGCATCAGTGTTAGGATGTTACTTAATCCCTCTGTCCTTAAGACATCTCTCAAGACAATTGAAATACATGTGTGGTATGTTCTGATTCTTCCATTTTTAGAGGCCCTTACATAATAGATATATTTTAGCAATTTTGCAAGAAAAAAACATAAAAAACATCTTTGTACCTGGTTCCTTAATTCTTCTTTGCATAGAAACAAATTATATTGAAAATATTAAAATTTACTTAGCTATAAAAAACATAAAGTCATTTGACCTGGATTTAGACCATTCAAAATTAGGGCCAATTTTTTATAAAAAATGTGGCCATGTTACGGTAGTAGATTCTACCCCTCTTTCACATCTACCTGATTCTTTTAACTATAATTTTTTTATGATTTAGGAAACCTCTCATATTTTCCCCATGTAGGTCAGTTGACTATATTTATCAGCTAAATTAAGATTGCCATTTTTATTGAGTTTGTATTTATTTTTTGTCCCAAAGTGAATGAATTGTTGAGATAATTTGCTCTAATGGGTTGATCAGGTGCACCCGTCTTATGGTGGTTTTTTTTTACATTTGTTTTGACTAACATTAATGTGATTTTAGTAATTTTGATGGAATTTTGACAGTTCTCGGAATGTTTAAAAACTTGAAGTAAATGTAATTTGCTTCAATTCTACCATACTGGGAATGCTGAATTTCCTGGGACTTCAATATAACATTATGAAATAACACAATTAAATGATTAAATATCACAAATAATATGCTGAATTTCACTACAATTGGTATTTGGCAAATATATGCCTTTTTCATATCTCAAATTTCTAATAATTTTCTCTAATTATACTCTAGTGTTAAAACATGCCACTGATCATTTTGTAGCAAGGAACTTCATTAAGTCTGATTGCCACATGGGGCTGGATCCATACAACTGTGCCATCGATCACGCTAGACTCAGATCATTCCTGATTTGTAACATATGAGAACCACTCTTATTGGAATCATATTCAATTGGGAGTTATCATTTCCTAATTTAAGCTCTTCGAGCCTTTCTGATGATATAGTTTATTACATTCATTTGTGACGTATTGATTGCACCCAGTGGCCATTTATTGTTAAAAGTTGAATGTTTTCTAAGTTACGAAAGTTATTTGAGTTTTGGTAGTTATTTCATTAAATTCATCTAAAATTATCCCATTTTCCCATTTATTGCCCTCCACACCTATTCATTGCCCTTTCCCATTCATTAACCTAAATGCAGTAAGATATCGCGTTGCAAGGTCTAATTCAATGTAGGAGTCATCAATGGGATAAATGTATCCCAAGCATAATGTTAATTAAACATTCATGGTCCTACAAACACAATCCCAGCAAAATTGCATTAGTTCTTAATGCTGATTGGTCCTAGTAGGTCACATGGGCTATCCCAAAATACAGTTGCACATACTTCCATTTGAGTAAAAAGCAGGGAATGTACGTGTACTTGCTGGCATGTAAATCACAGCTGAGAATTTCTGCCATAAATACCATGCTAAATTCTAAAAGTAGTTTTTTTCAAATGTATGTTCATAGCATATATTTGCAAATACATATACTCTTTATGTTGTTTATACCATTTTCTTTTCATGGATTCCTTTGAAGCATCAGTTTATTATTTTTTGATAGAAATCGAGTTGATGTTGTGACATGTTAAGGTGACCCTAGTACAATGAATTTTAGACCTGTGAAATGTCTATGTTAATTTGCTGAATATCTCTACCTTAACAACAGATTTTTTAGAGGGCTGGCATAAACAATTATCGCAAAAATATTATTAATGAAAGAAGTTGATGGCTGGTTATGAAAATTAACAGGTTTTCTATAATGATTTGTATTTATTTTGTCTGAAGCTGAGTTCATGTTGTTTGCCAGATATACAATTTTGTTCTTTGTTTTCATGGTGTTGCCAATAGAAATTTCTGATGTTGCTAATTTTTTTGACTCATTTTTTTAATCCATTAGTTTAACCAGAAGTTCTTTCAGCTGTCTATTTCATAATTTGAGTGTGGATGACTCGAACTGAAAGAATAAGTCAAAATAACTTCGTATATTTGAATGCTTGTATATCATTGGAATACTGATTTTCTGAGGTTGCTTGAGGTTTATTCATGGTAAGGGGGGGATAACTGAGGACAACATGGTTAGATGGAGTTCCTCATGTTAGCATCATGGCTTCATGAGCATTATCTTATTGGCATAATCCAATATTTTATAGGATTCACTTAAACCTGGTTAATCCTTGTTGGTAACTATTTTGAAATTACCCGATACGCTTAACCGATTCCTGGATAAAGTATGGCTGTGAGGTACTTCAAAGTCAATGTTCCTCATCTTTTGCAGATCACGATTTCGAAACAGCATATAGAGAGAAAGGGTTCATATTTTAGTGGGGTACTTGATACATTTTCAGGGTTTAAGAGTAAAGATGGATGTGCCAGTTCTTTATATAGATATTTTTCCCCGATGTGATGTAACCTCTGTATAATTGAAGCAAGAGGGCACTGCACCCACTTAGTTCTTGAACATACCTAAAAATCTAGTTGCATCCAGAAAAACCATGCAAATGTTAATATTTAAGAACATGCTCTATTATTCTCTATCTTCTGGAAATGCTTCTAGGCAAATGACAAATGAAAAAAAAATTGTTGCCAGATTTGTGTATACAAATGTTAATATTTAAGAACACTCCTCTGTTATTTTCCATCTTCTGGAAATGCTTCTGAAAATGACAAACGAAAATAAATATTGTTGCCAGATTTTACATTTACTGTCTGGGTTAAAGATACAAAATACTCATGCTCAAAAATGAGCATAAAAACTTTTGCATACATTCGAAAAAATTCTTGTTATATAACTTTTGTTGACATATTGCTTGTTTGCAATTAGCTTTCAGTTAACATCTCGACCTTATACATGCTTGACTGCATCTTGTCTATTTGGTACACATTGCATATGCAAGTAAACATCTTCTTAGAGACACCCTCTATCCTCCCATTTGCAATAACTAAGAAATAAGAAAATAACTAAGAAATAAATTAGTGCATTTGTGGTGATATATTCACAAAATTGCCAACATTTTAGTGTAGCTGTTGTTTGTTGGGTACGTACGTGGGTGTGGTTAATCACAGTGAAATACTAATTAAAAGTATATGAACCACATATCTTCACAGGGTGTTATAAACATGTTCAGCTATGTGTAAAATAACATAATCCCACCATCATAAAAAGAGAAATTCAATTTGCAGCATATATCTCACTTAATGTAATTAATAAATTGAATGTTACATCAAATTAAATAAGTCTAGGGTTTGAATGGAATACATCGAATCATGTTTCATTTTGCTACTATTCAGAGCAAAATCCTTAATTTCACCCTGTTTGCAAAACTTGATTGTAACCCAGTTACCCTTTGCATTCGTTTGACTTCACTTCTTAAAAGAGAGCTTCGTCTTCAGGCTCTGCAAGCAGGGTATAACCCAGTGGATCAACCTATAAGATCCTTGGTCAAAGATGAATAGGTAAGGTGAGTTTTACATTTGAATAGTTTCCAGAACATACATGTAATATTATGTACAAGCTTCAATTAGAAAAGGACAGGATGAACCATAGACATGTAGAAGGAAACTTTGTTTATTTTAAGTCTGCAATAAGAGCTTATAGCTTATTTACAATTGTATCTTGAGTGTTGTTCCTTGATCACAGTTCATGCAGAAGTTACCTGTGTTCTAATATATACAGGGTAGGCCAAAAAAACAATACCCAACTTTAAATAAGGATTAAAATAGTTACATTCAATATGGTACATTGACTTATATATCATTTTAAAGGTAATCCATTTTCAAACAATTTGGTATATAACACTATGTCATGAAACCAATTGTAAAGTTTTGTTATACTTATTTGGGAGGTTTTGTTTTTTGGCCCACTCTGTAAGTCATATCAATGAATTTTGTAAACAATATTTATAAAGGGATGGGACGGAATTATGATTTCATACTTTATAATCAGATTAAATGACATTTTGATACAATTTAAAATTGCACATCCAAGATTTATAAGGTGGAAGATGAATTAACTAATATACCATGGTGATTATCAGTGTTTGAATATTCATCTATAAATGAGAGCATTGACTACTGGCTTTCAATAAGAAATTTCTATTCCATTTAACTGTAACAAGATTTTTAGAATAGTTCATACAAAAACAGCTACTGCAAGAACTGTATTATCATCTATGATGTCATCACTCATTCACTTAATTCAGCTTTAATGAAATTCAAAAGAAGAAACATATACAGTTAAACCTTTCTTAGTGAACACCTCTCTCTAGTGAACACCCGTGTCTAGGTGATCATTGTGTATAGGTTTTACTCTTCTTTAATGAGGTCACCATGAAGAGCTTATCAGCATCAAAACTATAATTATTTGCTTTTGTCAGAGGCTAGAATTTTACAACTTGCCTTTGAGTCCAAGGGTAGAATTGCAACAGCATCACAGATCTTATTCCCAAGTTCTAAGAATGTTTTGGTTAAAATTAAATAGCAAGTGGTAGATTTTAGACAACTTGGCCATGTAAGAAAATATTTTGAAACGGAATACTAAGAAAACATGTTCCTCAGGTACAAGCCAATCTTTAACCTTATCACCACGGTTACGTGACCTCACTTTCAACTAATTTCATAATTAAACCTATCAAATGATGATAAATCCACTAATAAATTCAAGATAAACCCCCAAAACTGAACTTATTGATATTTATGAAGTGTTTTGGAATAGCGAGTAATGATTTCAGAAATCTTAATGAAACCAAGATGAATGCAAATATCGAAATGCTAGATTCCATATAAGGTCCCCAGCAAGTTTTGGCAGGTACAAGACGAGAAATTCTAGAAATTATTTGTTTAACTTTGTGGGAATGCTAATTCTTTTTGAGTTAACCGTCATAACAGGGCATTATGACATAAACATATTTTTTCACTTTGAAGCCAGGTGATTATGTTTATATGATTGTTTTTATATTTTTATCAGCTGAAAGGAAGTTTGATCACATTATCACACCAGGCAGAAATCCTCGTTTATGTCATAATATACTATTTAAAATAACTTCCACATTTCATATCAAAAATCATAAATAAAACAAGTTACTACTTACTAGGTACATGAACAACTTTTCATTGTAATTTCTGAACAGGCACAATGAATAAAGCAACAGGCATAATTATTAGAAATCAAAATTTTAACATGAAAACAGTGCAAAATTCCTCCTATAACTGCAGGCAATTTCAGGCAATTGTGGTTCTTAAAACAAGCAGAGCAAATCATCATTGCCATTAAACTGCTGTTACTGAAACCACTGTTACATTTTTTTTACATTGAAAGATGTCTTATTTTGTATCATAATCAAGTAAAACTGATAGTAGGATGAATTTGATACGAATCGCCTTTGATAGAACATTTTTCTCAAACTCTGTGTGATTTTCCATAAAATCAGCAAAATAGTATTTTCTGAATAAACATAAAACAAGATCATTTAAGTATTAAATAAAGTGAATTAGATTGCATTAAAGGTCAATTCCGGAAATACATCCAGCTCTGATATCTACACCTTAAGGTGGTATCTGGCCAAAAAGTTATACAGTATTAGCAAGTTTCATCCTGCAGATTCAGTTCATAACCATACAAGTCTGGTCATATATCTCTAAGGGCAGATTAATTAAGGTAAAATGTCTAACATGATCTGAATGTCCAAGATAGACTCTAAACGGGTCAGGTTTAATAAACAGAATGCTCAGAGTAAGTTTCAGAATCCTTTGAGATGAGATTTTTGACCTTGACCTTGAACTTTACATAATATAAGAGATTCAGATATATTTTTTGTTGAGGATTTGACTCGTGATTCAAATTAATGTTTCAGGTTTTTCAAAGATTCAGAAATGATTTCAGTTGATTAAAATAACATTAGTGATAATAATATTTTTGGGTGACAGAAAAGAAAAGAGAAGAAAATGTTAAGATAATATTTTTGAAATGTATGCCACTACATGTATTGCCCTTTGATACAAATTTTAGAGTAATATTAAGAAAATCTGATCATATGTGAAGATTTGAGATGCAGAAATGTAAACATTTATTAGTATTGAAAAGTTACATGTACTTCTACTCTTTCAAAATAAATAGTCAGAAAAGATCATCATAAAATAAAAATGAAACTGTTGGACTCTTTACAAGGAAAAGGTATAATATGGGATATACATTTAAATGATGACAATATTTTTTATGGCGTTAGACACTGAATTTGTCTTTAAGCCATTGTTCTACCTTTAACATGTGAAAGATTATGGAGAAGGTCACCAAATCAAGGTAGATATACTGCACAGTTAAAGCTATTATTAAAGCTATAAAATATAAATGATAATAGAAGAACTAAATGTGTATACTCGTTGGGAGGTATTTATAAATAGGTTTTCTAGGACAACATAGAATTGATTAGAGTCATTTGCTGGTATTCTGCAGTAGTCATATGGCAAAGGCCATAATATGCAGTGAAAAACAGCTGGCTAATTCAGATCTGTTGCACTCATGGTCAAAAAAACATTTGCCACATTCAATTAAAATGGCCACTGAAATATCTAAACAACAGGTCATGTCTTATTTGTCCCATTATCTTCCAAAAGAAGAATGCTCTTGACATAAGATAATGTGTATATCAAGGTATACCCTCTTTCCCCAGGCCCCCCTCTCTAACTCTCCTTAAGTTCTTGCAAGATCATCCTTGGCTATAGAGTCAGAAATAGCACTGGCACTGACATGTCCAGCACCTTATCAATAACAGGCATTGCAGGCAAGATTGGCATTTCACTGATCAGATTTAATGAAGCAGATAGCCAGGTAAAGGATCTATTTAACAGACATCTACATAAAACCACTACCCAGAGCTGATACGTTGTCATAATAACATAATAAGTGGCTATTGCCACCAAAGGTGAAATAATCTGTTTTATCAGTCTGTATCCTGAATCAGGGTCAAGCCTGTACTAGTATTTACTATATTTGAGATATTATAAATGCTGGTATTATATATTGTATTAATTAATGGTTCTGTATTTTATTGAATAGGTGTTCATATAATGTTCTAATATATACATATGCTAGTTGTTTTCAAAATTTTATTAAAAGCAAAGAAAATGTGAAGGCTACACAGGTAACATATAGGATGCGTTCAGTGTTTCTAGACATTTAACTAATATTTTGATGAAGCTATATTAAATTGTTTATATTTGCTTGAATAAAGTAAATATGAGATTCATTAAAATATGTTTTAAAACTTTGTAAAATTTGATTTGCCATGTGCTATGCATGAAAAGTACTCTAATAATAAGAACTGATAATTCTTCGTTATTAGAAAATAAAGTTTTCTAAATGTAAGAAGCATGTTTATTCCAGATTCTAAACAAAACTAGACAACTAAAATTTAGAGAAGGATGAATGTTTCAACAAAAGTGTTAACAGGCCTTATCATGTGTTGAAATTTGGATAAGTGACATGTTTATAGAGAGAATCACCTTTAGACGCAGATGTTTTGATAAGAAGGTAATCCCATTGCAATATACAGGGTGTCTCAAAAAAAGGAAACCGAGATTAAATTGCTGATTTCTCAAAGATGAATAATACTAAGACAAATTCACAGGTACTATCATTTACGGCATTATGTCCTCTTTCATATGATACCAAGATGATCTATTTTCTTCCATAGATGACTGAACAATAAAGGATTTAAGTGACAATGTCTGACATGTGTTTGTGCCACTTTTAGCCAGTCAATTTCACCCTCATAACATTGTAACAACTAACATCAGGATATAACTCTTTTATTCATTGGGAATTAATATAAAGTTACACATATTTAACACCCCTTTTAAATCCCAATATCCATTCAAAGTTGATTTAACCCCAGTGCCCTTTCAATGCAAATGTCTGCCCTAGATTTCATTGCACATACTGCATCCCTGATGATGTCTCTGTCCCTTTAGATCCTCCAATTCTGCAAAGATCCTGGCCCTTCTATAGATTACCAATGTCTCTTGGTGATGTTGTGTAGACTTTATCTTTGAAATAACCCCAAATAACCATTCTAGCATATCCATTTCAATCCCATGAAAGAAAAAGTGGCACAAACCCATTTCTGACATGGTCACCTGAATATCTTAGAATCCAGTCATCTGTGAAGGAAAATAGACAACTTTGGTATCATAAAAAGAGGACATCATAACCTATCAGATGGTAGCTGTGAAATATTCCTATTATTATTCATATTTGAGAAATAAGCAATTAAATCCTGGTTTCCTTTTTTTGAGACACCCTGTATTTACCTTGAAGAGGAAATCTACTAATCTCTTTAAAAGGCAGCAAAGGTAGCCAATTTTTAACAAATTCTCAGGGGAGGTTCAAATTTGACAATTTTGGCCCAAAATCACTTTAAAAGTGCTCAAATGGTGAAAACCTGTGTGATTTCTGGTCAAATATAAAATAATTTGAAGGTTTAATATGCAGAAATGTTTGAATTCATGATTTTTATGAAAAAATATGAATGCCAGAATGTTCACTTTTTCAGAATCATTGCCAATTAAATTGAGGTATTCATAAAGAGTAACAACCTGAGCCAAGCAAAAACTTAGTGACCATTTTTCAAAAAATTAGGTTCTTCATAATGGTAGGTATCCTATTACATATACTTTCTAGCTTCTGATGAGCCTGTGGAATTGCCATCTCATTAGATTACTATTCAGCAGTTAAGAGTGTCTTGAAAAATATTCTACCCTTACAATATATAAATATAAATACAGTGATCTCCCCAGCATTAAAGCAAGTGGGCGCAGCATCCACCTGAGATTTTATTTGCACCAACTTGAAAATGAGAAAAATCATGTAAAATGGGCATATTTTGACCAATTTTGGACTTAATTGTGAAAATGAGAATTTTGCACCCACTTGAGAAAAAATCCTAGGGAGAACACTGAAATATCACTTCGTGGAAACAATCATTCTGATACTCATCCCATCTTTCTGTTTCACCCATCACTGAGAAAAAATGTCATGGTTTATCATTGAAACAATATTCTTCATAATTGTAGGAATCCTAAATGTTATACTTTCTGGCTTCTGATGAGCTTATGGGATCGCCCACTCATGACTGTTCAGCACATCAGACTGTTTTGAGAGTATTTCTTTCAATAATCTTAAACCTTTCCTGTAATTGACTTCTTATTGCACCTGATCATATGTATCAACCAGTCATTATCCCAGTTAATGAAGTTTAGGAGGAATATAGCAGACCCCTGTTTGTTTTTTGTCCAATCCATTTGAAATTCAGTCTGTTTGTCTGTCCCTCCACCCATCCATCTGTCCAGGCAACAACTCATGATCAGATTATGGTAGACCACTTTCCATGATGAAGAACCTTTTGAAAATATCTCATAATGATTTGGTATTTAAACATATCATATTTGTTTTTGTTTTTTTTAATTTGGGTATGCTCCTCCGTTTTCTAGTTATTTCACTGACTTTAAGCATGTGCTCTGGCAGATAACATGTAGTTAAATGATGAGCAAAGCAGATCTTCATTTATTCAATTTTATAATTTGATTGGCTTTGATTATTTCAATTTGACAAGTTAGTACAGTACAAGTATAGATTGTTTCATGAGAGAGATGAGATATAAAGAACCAAAGAGGTTCGAAAAATGATGATAATTCAAAATAACAGGTGAATACACAAAATTGGGGAAAATATGATTTCGGAATAATAGCACACTCGTAGGGTTCATTTACAAAGAATTTATCAATATTTTTGGAAGTGATGTTTTCCAAAACTTTACTGGGTGACTTAGTACTTATCTGACAGTGTGTGCTAATACACGATTGATTTCTATTGCCATTTTATTTCAAAAAAGGAACTTTATTTTGGAGACTTTCACTGAATTTTCTGAATCTATTGTTGCAAATAATTGTTTTTTACTATTGAAATCAATGTGAACATATAATACAATTTGGTTGTGAATTTAACATTTAAAGAATTTAAGGGGCGGGTCAAAATATCGATGTTCATATGGAGACGAAAGTACTTTCGCGAGGGGGGAGGGGGTTTTTGGGCACTTTCGTTGACCAAAAAACATCGATAATTCGGATCTGAAAAAATAATTGGACTTACCCACTTTTTCTGGCGCTATGTTCTGATAAAAAGGCTTGTTTTCAATAGTTCGTGAGCTTTTTTGTGTGATAGGTCCAAAATATCGGTAGATAAAGACGATAATTCGATCATTTTCAAATAAATTCCGTACTTTTCCCTCCTCCTTTTGAAGAGTTCAATGCAGTTAAATTGCGAACGTGTGTTAATTCACCGTAATAATAACCCGGCAAATAGGATACGATTATTAATCAATGTTTTTTTGAAGTGACCTAAGCTTTCGTCTAGAGGGGCGGTGGGGGGGTTGTTGTCCAAACGAAATTACTTTCGTCTCCATATGAACATTGATATTTTGACCCCGCCCCTAAGGAACATGGAAATTAGGGGTATAACATGTATAATGAATTAAAATGTATTAAAATACCTTTGGGTTTAATAGACTCTTTAAGTGTTTTGAAAAGATTATTTTATGTCTTAAACAGTTGTTGTTTCTGCTTCTATATATTCTTCGGTCTAACTCACAAATGAAAAAGGAACATTATAATCAAGCACATTGGTCTGTATCAGATTCCTGTATGAGGCTCCACATCTCATCCTGGTTATTACATTCGGGTAATTTCCCCAGAAATTTCATCTTTTCCTTGTCACATCTAGTTGATAATGAAAAGCTGGATATATGTTTTTTTATTTTACATTGAATACATGTAATTGTGTAAATCACATACATGTATTTCAGATGAGTCCCTTCAAATGGAGTAAAATTGTGGTAATAGTTGCGAATGACCACAACCCCTAACAGGCATGACTAAGACTAATTTGCAATTATTTATTCTTTGATTCATTGATCAGATAGCCTGGTCCAGGAAATGGAAATCATTATATAAATCAGAAGTGTAATGAGAGTTGGCAGATGCCCCCAACCACCCAAAATCTACAAATAAATATATGCAACCACTAATCTAATGCCAAACAAATTCATTCTGCAGTCTTGAAACAGAAGTCTTGAAGAAATCTATATATACTAGTTAAACTGGCATCCTATTATTTTTGCAATATCACACTTTTCATAACTGTGACATTCATAAGATATCATATCAAGTCAAAATAAAAATGATATTTTTGCAGGTCTGTGGCCCCTAGCCAAAACATTTTCAAAATCATGTAGTTTTCTCCATTCTTAGCACTTTTAAAGTGTGCGCCAAAATTTAAAACTGCGCAGGCGTAGCGCTCGATCTCGCTAAACTATATAAAGAGATTACAGGGTACAGGCTTCAGAGGTAAGCCAGGAAGGTGTACAACTATCGTCCCGTGTTGATTTCCCATATAATCGTAACCAGGCAAGTTTCACCATTGGAATTGAAAATGACTATTAGATATACTTTGTAGATGTTTATATATGAAGGTATTTAGTGTATGCATCAATCAAATTGCTCATTTTGAACATATAAAAAGTATTTGTGTTTTGTTTCCCAGGGAATTGTATTCCCATGCACGTACACACATAAATAGTGTACATTATGTTGTACTTGAATAGCCTGGCTTATATAATATTGAAGGGCATGCTGATTGTACACACGAGTACATGCATGAAGGCCTAATATTGATATTGCTTGCATACCTAAAGTAAAAATAAACTCTTCTAATCCCCTAATGTAAACACGGCGGTATACGTAGCCCGATTTATCAGGGGCTTTAAGTGATTTTGACAATTTTTGGACCTCTTCTGGAATTAAGAAAACCATGAATGCCCTTGGCAAAGATTATCATATTTTTACCAAACCAACAAATATGGATTATAAACCAAGATAAAGATTTTTGCAACTTCATGATAGAAAATACCCTGCGTGCAGAGTCTAGTTAAACTACACTCTGCCTAGTAGAGACCATATTACAGTTTAGTAGCCCCACCCCCACGACGGGTATCGGTGACAGTTTGGGTAATAAATCACTTTTGACCTAGGCGCTGACCTTTCTTCCACCAATCAGCGAGCTTGAAGAAACATACGCCAAATGCGTTCTAATTAAATATGCGCATGTCATTGGTCAATTTCGGGCTCAACGATGACGTCAGAAGGAATGACCATATATAGAACGTCGGTCAAATTTGGCCGACGAACACTGATTGGCGCGGTGAGTTCACAGGTTTATTTAAGTTTGAAAGAGTGAAGACGAAGCTCTCTTTTAAGAAGTGAAGTCAAACGAATGCAAAGGGTAGATAGAAAACAGTCTTTTGAAAATTTGGATTTGAATCATTTAAAGCATGCTTCAACTTTGGAATTGGAAGAACATCATGATTTGAAGTGATTTTTATAATTCCATGATCTGTACTCTCTAGTTATACTTGCTCATGGGGATATGTCCAGTTGTAGATAAATATGAATAAATAGGATATTCTGTGTATGTATATAGAGGATATCCTATGATTTTTGAGGGATACCATTTTTATCCACAGTGGATATCGCCCATCTCCATGAGTGAGCGCAGCAAATGAGTTAATTAGAAAATTAATGGAAAGTTGTATCCAACTTAACGGATACTATTTTTAAGACGTCATATGAGTTAAGGATACAATTTTTAAGACGTCATATGAGTCGGATATGATTTTAGTGGCGCATACCAAAATTATCTTGTGTCGTTATCCCCATATTTATTTAGTATCCATCGGATAAATTAGGATATCCTGTTTATTTTAAATACTAAATGAAAACATCTGATGGTCTTGGAACAGAAAAAATATACAAAAATCGAATCATCCATGTAAAGTTATAGGTTCAGCTCTAAGTGTTGTGTTAAGACATGCATAGGTGATTGAGAGTTCTTGTGAAAGATAAGATAAAATGAGAGCAGTTTGATGTGTTAACTCCTCACTCTAAGATAAGTGGCTTACTGAATAGGAACAAGAATGGCCTGATATTAGATTATCAGTCTGTTTTACACCTTTGAAATCTGAAGTGAATCCGTTATGTTCATATTAGATGCTACAAAAAGAAAACTTCAGGCAATTCATGTGTATCTATTTATTCTGTCGCTTTTAAAAATTGCCAAATAAAGGAGAT
Organism: Owenia fusiformis; assembly: GCA_903813345.2. NCBI lineage: Eukaryota > Metazoa > Annelida > Polychaeta > Sabellida > Oweniidae > Owenia > Owenia fusiformis. The sequence continues at coordinate 15,745,846 of CAIIXF020000010.1, forward strand.
TATAAAGACATTTTATGGCACCTCAAGGTCATATGATAAAACATAACCTCCCCTCCCTGCGTCCTAACATGTATTTCCCTCTTGAGTCTAAATGCGTTTGAAACTTTTTGTGATAGAAATAAAACAGTGCCTCAAGTGTAGAACTGTGCCACCTACGTACAAGATAACGAGAATCTAATATTGTATGCATTTTCACATTATTGAGGGAGTTGCAAATGTTAATAGCTTCATTGACCTTAGCTTTGTATTTATATTTTTCACTGCCATAAGAGGGAAACCTCCAGTAATTAATAATCAGCCTTTTACATGGTGAAACAATGTGTTAACAAATTATCACGATGTCTCAGAAATTCAATATTATCATCTAAAGGTGAAATTCTTTTTTTACTTTTCATAATGGGCTTTCTGAAATAGGGTTCAATTCTATACTCATTTTCATGATAACACACAAGAATTTCAGTTTGTGACATTCTGATCAGATTCCCTCTATCTCGAATGCTCGTATTCAAGAGAAAGCACAGGCTGTGGATCACCCTATGAGTTGAACAACACATACAAAAAGGAAATTGGACAATCATGAAAAATAATCTTACAGAACAACCAAAACATTTACAAAAAATATATGTGATGTGGGATACATTTTTGAAAAAATTATTTTACAATATTAAAGTAGCTATTGTCATATATATTTTCTGGAATATCCTCAAGTTCTGAATTTGTTTCACTTTTGCATCTTGAATCTTGTACTGACACATTTCGGTTGATAAGATAACTCAGATATAAAATTTGGAATCTGAACAAACATATTCGTTCCTAACATTTTCCAGGGTCATCCTTTGACATACTTTAAGAGGCATATTTACATACACAGGTTTTCTGTTCCCTGTTTTAATGGGGCAGGGGAGGGTCAAAGTAGGTATACCACCTAGTGAAAGATATAGCTGTTGAAATGTGGGGAGGAAAACAACTGTGAGGATTATAGGTCAACTCAGCATGAACTTTTATCATATTTATCTTTCTTCTTGTTTTCCTTACCTATATTACATTCTTGTCTGAATTATGTAACTGATTTGCGGAACATACCTGATTGCTAAAAATACAATTCGTACATGATTGCTGAGTTTACCTATAGTTTGTACCTAGACTCGGGAAAGTAAGAACAGACTACAGACCTGTCACATTCCAGTGAATGGTATTTGACTGGATACCTATGTCAGTTTTGATTTGTTCATTGTAATAGTTTGATTTTATATTCACTGCATTGAAAGGGTACCTTTATTATCAGTATATACAGTAAAACCTGTCTAATTATGTCTAAAAAGTGTTCCACTTGGGAGGTGTTCTTAACTTCAAGAGATTCATTATACATTAAGTCAGTTGGTCTTGGGAAAAGTGTTTTACTAATGGAGATGTTCCACGTTACAGACGACTTCAGTGTAATTGTTCTTTTTTAGAGTTCAATTTGCCAAAATCAATGGAGTAAAAATCTACATTTACTGAAAATTCTTTGGAGAATGCGGATCTATGTGGCACACATATTTTTTAGTTATTTGAAAAGAAAGACTTTTTTAAATAGTACTTGTACTTGTTATATACATATGTTACTTACTAATATAGTTAAATTAACTATCAGATCAAAGAAAATGTGTCATAATATCAAGGAGTTTTCTAGTTGAAAACAGAAAGATGTATTACGTAATAAGAATCTGCAATATTGTCACCAAGCCCCACCCAAAAATCTATTTGTGTACATACTTAAGAATTAGAAAAACCAAGATAAGTTTTGGAACATTAAACAAGTTTTAGGCATTTATTTGTAGAAGCAATTAAAAATTGCACCAAGGAAGATTAGCCCGGCCCCCAGCATTCCTCTGTGATCTTCTTTTGACTGGCATGAATGACTTAAGTACTAATATTATGATAATGTTCATATTCTGACTAAATGGGTTGTGTAGAGATTTACATTATAGAAATATTATTACCAAATTAGTGGTAGTCAAAATAGGATTCAGAAGATGCTTGGAGCTAATCCTTGTTTTTATACGAAACTGAGAAATATCCTGAGAGAACACCAATTTGGTATGCGATTAGTCATTCCTTGGAGAACACCGAAATGGTATGTGATTAGTCATACCTGATGAACTAATTACGGAACTAATTTAAAAGATGAAGAAATCTCATATTTATGACCTTCAGACACCCTGCCATGATTCTGATGAAAAAATCTCATGAATGCCTCACATGGTTGCATCTAGGCTAAAGCCCTTCATAAATCTAAATATATCATAATGATGCAGAAATGTTGTTCAATCCAGTAGCATAATAAAACACATTTTGAAATGTTCAAAACCTGTATACATTGAGCACCTATGGAGCCACAACAATGTGTTCATTGTAGGTAGGTGTTCACTACAGAGAGTCAATTTTATATAGAAGTCAGTGGAGTATGTGCTGAGAAGGGGTGTTTTCTAGGCTTAGGTATTTATTAGAGGGAGGTGTTCACTAAGATAGGTTTCACTGTTTTATCACACAAGTTTTTGAAAAAAAGTTAATTCATTGATATGAAACATATCAAGCCATACATGTAATATTGTTAAGTAAAAGAAATCAAATGAAAATATAGTAAATCTAATGTTGAGTTATTTTGTTATCTGCGTTCCAGATTGCATATGATTTGGTGTAAGATAATTGGCTTGGACGTGTTCTGTTGAAATGTTCTCCAACATGAAGTTGAACAATAAACAGCCTAACAAAATTAAAAACATTCACAAGTATTATGGAATTTAATTGCATCCGTGGTGTCTATGGATGTCTGCAGATTTATTAGTAGCAACCTATGCATGAAATTGCTATTTTGATTGTTTTCTTTTATTCTTTTATGAAGATACAGTCATACCTTGGCAAAATATAGGATAAAAAAATAAGGCAAAATTAGCGTACAGTGGCACCAACGAAGCTATTTTTTGAAAGAAATTATGTTTCTAATACAATATAATAATTTCCTCGTGAACTGATAAATTGATTGGTTACCACTACAAGTTTATTTTTATTTTTTTAAATTACCATAGAGACCATTTATGTGGTCTTCGATGAGAAACCTTGTAAGTTCTGATTGCTTATAGATGGGGAATGGGGTTTCTAAAAATATTGAGGTATAATTCACTCTGTTTGCATTGGTTTTGCTTTGGCATTATCAAACCTTTCACGTAACTGCTCTGAAAACGTAAATATTACAACAGCTAATAATCTACTGATATCCTATAGATTAGTGTAGTTGAAATGTAAGATTCATCCCTTGGGTATGGCCAGTGATGATCCACAAGGAAATCTGTTGTTTTGTTTGGATTGGGCTATCAGGCAAATTCCTCTTCTGGCATGGTCTAAGTGATACCTTTAACATTAAACTTCCATAAGCTGTGCATCGTTGTAAGATGATGTATTTTTAAATGTGATATTTTTTTATACTGGATGTTGATGAGAGGTAATTGTCTTAATTGGGATGTATTTTCTGTAATTTTATTAGCTGGTCTGCTATGAGAATTGGGGTGATGTTACCTTTGCCTGTTCAAACATTTATTTTCAGACCTTTATTCAATCATTCTTCTTCAAAGTCAGATCATGATCATGAGGACATGTATATGTAATATATTATCCATTTCATGGAATTATTGTATATAATACATTGTACATACTATATACAGTGAAACCTATGTCATGAACACCTTTTTAATATGAACACCTCTCATTGTGAATATTTTCCTGCTCCTAAATATGCTATCTCCCGTTGATTCAGATATTTTAGAGACCTTGAAATGTGATCACCTGCTAATTCGAACACCTTTAGACAGTTCCACTGGTGTTCAAATTAGACAGGTTTTACAGCACATGTATAACAACAAGAGTATGTGTAATATATGTGGAGCCAGACTTTGAAATATTGTTTGTCAATTTCAGCAGGTGTGTACTGTTTTTGATACATCACAGGGTTCGAACTTAACTTTTTAGCTTGGTAGTGAAAATAGTTACCTGTAACTTTTTCTAGGTAACTAAATGCCAAAGTAAGGTAGTTGTTTTTTACCGCTTGAAAAATTCGATAAAACACAGTTTTCCCTGAACACTATAAAATAAAAAAGTTCATTGATTTGTTTACATCAAGTTTATTAAATATTCATATAAACTGATAAACATTTATGTAAACATTTAAATTTAATGACCTGTTTTCAAAGATGAGTCTAAAAATCTCAAGTTTTAAACAGTGTACAAAACTTAATTTGTCAACATTATATTCATGGTAAATTTTAGGTGTTAACTTGTAACCATTTTTATGTTGGACTTAAATATAGAATAATCCCTATTCAGCAAACAGATCATTCTCCCATAGACAGGGTTCGAAATAAGCGTGAGAGGGTATTCTAGGGTATCTATCATCTTTCATCCATCACAGTAGGTCGTTTTGACCTACGGCCACTTAAATACCATCTGTTCACTGCTCTTGCAGCGTTATATTGATCATTGTTGTTTTGATTCATACTTATTTGCATTAGGTCTGTTAAAGTTTGGTTATTTAGTCTGCATCTCCAGTCAGTCTTAATACGTTTCATTCGGTGGGCAAAACAATGTATAGCTACGATCCAGGGGAGATTCTCTGCAAATCTTGTTTTGACACTGTTGTTATTGCCAAGATTGACTGAGGCTCCATCAGCCCCCATTCCCACAAGTTTTTGTCTCCATTCAGTTTCTACATTATCCAGTGAATTCACTACAGCTCTGAAAATCCCATCTGCCTTAGCATTTTCTACTGCTTCAATTGACACAAATTCCACAACAGGATAAAAATCTTTCAGGTATCTCACCATAACCACTTCTTGTTCAATGTCAGCTTTATCGTTAGAGCCGTCAAACATAACACTGATGAATGGTGACAAGTTTAAATTTTCCTTTAGTCTATCTCGTATCACACCGGCAATGTGTTCTATCATTGTGCGACATGCATGATCATTGTGGTAGGTTTTGCCACAATTAACACCATTTAGCTCATGAAGCTCAACAAGACTTTTAAAGTCAGTAAATGGTCTCTCACTGACAGCTATATAGTATGCGATATTGAACAGTTTTATCATTTTTTCACATTCCTCATTACTCATTTTTTGAAGTCCTTTTTCCATTGGTGGGAGTATATTTTGTGCTTTTTTAGTAGAAGCATCATGAGCAGCACAGGATGATCTGTGGCCATCACTATTAATATGTTTTAACGCAGCAAACTTTGTTATGTTTTTTGTTCCAGTGACAAAATTAAGTGTTTTATTTGGGTTATATTTTTGGCACACCTTACAAAACATTGTCTCGACATGTATTTTGTCATTAGAAGTAAACTCCAGGTGATTAAATTTCCACAATTTAAAAGTATTTATTTTAACAGTTAATTGATTTATGTTTCCTGCTATGATCACTTTTCTATTTGGATTTGGTTTCTTGGGCCTTATATCATTGTTTGCTTGAGTTACATTTGCTACGCCACTACTTGTACCTGCCTCTTGTTGGGTATCACTGGTTTTACGCTTTTGTTTACCTGGGATTTGTTTCCCCTTGCCATTATCATGACATTCATCGGCTTCTATAAAAAAATTTAATGTAAACAAATCGTAGTACTACGAACTTCATTCATAAAATTGCGGATGGATTTTTATGAGCCTATTAACGCACATTTAACGTCCCGGTATACCAGAAAAAATAATCCTTGGATCTAGCAGCGTAACACAAGCTCTGTGTTGAAGTAAGGTGATTTCTATATTTTAATGAATAAACTCAACAAAATGGCACATTTTACATATAAAGATAAACTAACAGCATTTTGAAATTAACTAAATTGTTCCATGGAAATGAGGATGACGTCATTTTAGCGATCGACCATCTTGGATTTGGAATACAAATATTTTCTGATCACGTATAATTTTCAGAGTTTCTAAGATGAAAACGACAGATAAAAACGTGACACAATTAAAAATTCAATCGAGTTATCATAGTACTACGATATGTTTACCATTATTCTTTCTCTTAACTGGGAGAAAGCCAAATTTTGCGAATGGATTTGCCATCGTTTCAAATTCGCGCCAGTCGGATCTACTTAATGTGGCTTCTAAGCCGTGGTCTGATTGGTTCAAAAATAATTATTTTTCGAATGAACGCCAATCAAAACTTGCGTACTTTCCGTGGTCTGAAAACTAGGTCACCGGAAATAAACATTGTGAAATGAGAATATTTATCGTTAGAACAATTTCATTTGAGAAGTCGAGCTGACGATCGCATAGAGATCTTCCTAAGGTAACTTTTTATGTTACTTGGGCATGTTACTAGGTAACTATTCAAGAAAATTAAGGAACTAATCGTTACTTTCGCAACGCTAATTTCGAACCCTGCATCAATCATCACCTGGCAGTAACTCCTGGTGAATAAGTGGAAACATCTAGCATTAGTATATTTTTAAGGTCTTGTATTAACCATATTTTCATTCTATTTAACCTGTTTTTCTTCTTTATTCTACTTTAATCAATACTTCTGGTTCAAAATCTGTTTCATTCTTGTGTAAATTGTTAAAGGCTCATGCTTTGTTAAAATAATTTTAGAAATGAATTTGTAAAGCTAGTTAGAGTAATATGTACAGGGTGTCAAATAAATATGTTCTCCCCCTTGATTTCAAGAGTATGAACTTTTGTGTATAAAAGTGTACAAAGTGGAGCTAGCCATCTGAAACTTCTTGTAATGTTGCTCCATGGAGCCTAGTTTTAAGGTGCTAAAGAACAATTTAGATATCATACAGACAAAAAAGTTATGCAACATTTTAAAGATGTTGAAGTTAAGGGGGATATGTGCAACATTTGTGAATTATGCATAGTGTACACAAATGCTCAAGATGATGGAATATCCTTAGCAAAATTGACACTGGAATCAGGGATTTGCCATGATTATTTTGTGTGGCCCCGCAGTATATTGAAAACAAGACCCTTTAAATTAATTCATTGGGGAAAGATATAGCATTTTGGAATAAGCACATCTAGATTATGGATGATGCCAAAAAACAAACGTTAGTTAGTTCATTGAAGATTGAAGTGAAACAGAACACATCGATATGGAACTTGATGAACAAATGTCTGTTGCGGAAATATCTATTTTTATTATAACAATTGGAGCAGATTATTGAACTTCTGATTAATCATGCTTTCAACTTGAATGCCATTCTAGGTGAATGGTTCTTGTATATACAGACAGAACCACTGAGATTGAACATACATGAATACTTTAAGAACATCTTTATCCCAGGGTCTGATTGGTTTATTGGGAAATTGCTATATCAAAATATAAAAACATTTATTTACCCAAGTGCCACCAACAGTTGTGAAAAAATCAAGTTATTTCATTATGGTTTAACCTCCCCTCTTCTCATATTATAAAATTTGAAAATATTTACTTGAGTTTAGCTTGAAAATCTACATCTTTAAAATACATAAATCAGAGCTGACTTTAATGGCAAAATGCAGGCAGGCATGAATAATTAATCCTTAAAGTACATAACATCTGATTTGTTTAATCCTGTGAAGAGACTTACAATAAAACATGTCTTAGTGAACACCTCTCTCTCATGAACACCTGTGTTTAGAGAACACCTCTTCAAGATATGTTTCACATAGACTACTGTATGAACACTTACACCTATATACTATACAGTGAACGCTTTTTTGTGGCTCCATAGGTGTTCACTATATACAGGTTTTACTGTAATTCATTACTAACTTCAACTATTGACAAATAACTCCTGTCATTGGCCTTAAATGAAACAAGTAGCATGTTGTTAAGTTTGAAGAGTAATTATTTACGATATGCGTGCTAGTTGAGAAATTACAATTCAGTCTGAATTCTTTTCATTTCATCAGTTAAATGGCAAAAGTTTTGTCTGTTTCTGCAATATATCCCATTTTGTGAAATGTTTCTGTCAATCTCATTTGAACTTGAAAGTAAATCTCAGTTTTGTCAACTTTACCAGTAAGTTTTCAGGAAACCTGCAGTTTTATGAATAAAAGGTAATGGTTGATTACCTTTCAAACTTTTCAAATCAAATAAATGTTCTATATGATGCTGGTGAAATTCAAATTGACAGTAAAACATGTTGCTTATGGGATTATTTACAAAATATCTAGCTTTTAAAACAAAATGTTGAAAATATAAAAGATATGGTTTTAGATTTAAAGTGTGAAATTATGAATTAGGAATAGAAATGGCCAATACAATATTTGAAAACATTTTTTTTTTATTTGTTAGCACTGTCTTCTCATTGTGATTCTCATTCTAATTGTATTGAACCGAAAGCCAAATGTATATTATGGGATAAAAGGTTATTTACCTGGATTGAATATGCAGTTTATTCCTCTGAAAATATCATATTTTCCATTGGAATAAAACCTATATTGAATCCCTCCTAGTAAATAACCAAGATATTTATTTAGATACTCACATTTTTATACAGCATTTCTTTAGAATAGCATGACATCTATATTCTGATCCACAAATTAATTTCAGATAGAAGGAACTTGAAAAGAAACATTATGGTCTGTATAAAACAATTAATGCCTAAAACTCTAAAGCATTACATAAGGTGTTTTTTTACATTTCCAGCATCGTTCTATGGAGACAGTCTGGTGCACCTCCCACTTCAAACAGCCAGCAGTAACACAAGGGTCCAGCTACAGTTCAAGACAGCGCGTGCCAACACCCTACTGCTCCTAGCTGCGGGAAATACAGACTACCTCGTTGTTGAGCTAAAACAAAGTATCGTACAAGTCCGTGTAGAACTTGGCTCTGGAGAGGCCATTATGACATCACCTCCTGGTTTAAAACTTAATGATTTACGTTGGCATTTTGTGGAAATACAAGTTGATAGTGGTATTGCAGCACTTGTTGTTGATAGAATTTTCCGGAATGCAGTTCGAACTCCAGGACGTTTGCGTGAGTTGAATATTCAGCAGGGACTATTTCTTGGAGGTTTGGGGACATTTAGTGATACATTCCTCGGAAATTTCCCAAGTTTTCGAGGTTGTTTACGATATGTGCTATATAATGCAAAGGATGTATTCTATGAAGCAACCAAAGTTGGACACCCTTTAAATACATATGGCGTCACATGGGATTGTGCTCCAGAATTTTCTGCAACTTCTGGACAACCAATCAGTTTCATGGATGCATCATCATACATAGCATTTAACAACTTCAATGTTAAAACCCAAGGAACTTTAACATTTGATATTAAAACTCGAAGTGAAGTTGGTGTGGTTGTGTATAACTCAGGTAGACAAACAAAGCAAGATTTTCTAGCATTAGAAATCATCAATGGGAAACTTCAGCTAAGTATGAACAAAGGGACTAGGCTATCAACTATTGAATCCATGAAAATAATCAATGATGCAAAATGGCACTCTGTTGCTATAACAATAACCCCTGATGCAGCCAAACTCACAATAGATGGTGTTATCCAAATTCAGGATACAGACGTTGATGAAATGTTGGAACTGATGGGACAGTTATACATCGGAGGGGTGGGGTTAAAATCTCGGGTTCATGCTCGTAAGAAAGGCTTAATCTCCCTCAACCAGTCAGGCATAGGAGCAGGCTCAATGGAAGGCTGCATCAAAAATGTTATTATGAATAACCGTGTGATCGGATTCAGAGAGGCTCAGATCTCCCATCATGTCCAGCCTAACTGCAAGTGGGAGTACCCCTGTGTGAAAAACCCATGTGGGGGTGGGGAGAACATTCAGTGTGTGGAGGAGGGCAAGGTCGGGTATAGTTGCATTACAATGCCCCCTGTTGACCCTTTTTCTAGTTCTGAGTCACCTTCTAATCCCAAACGTATAGAGTTTCTGGAGATTCACCCTTTGACACTGAAGGAAGGGGAACATGGTGCTATAACTTCCAGTAATATTGATGTGACGCTTGATCTTGAAAGATATCGACTGAGGAAATCAGCTGTTATCTTCAGCATTGTGAATTTACCAAAATTCGGAACAATAAATGTGGACATCAGTCAACGGCCTAGCAACCTGATGTTTACCCTATTGGATCTTAACAACCAGAAGGTCTCATATGAACATGATGGCTCAGAGAATGCCCTTGATAGTATTGACTTTGAAGTTGAGATTTATGACCAAAATGAAGTTCTCCCAGCTTCCCTAAAACACAAGTACAGGTTTACATTAATGGTGAAAATCTCCACCATAAATGACCCCCCAGATATCTACCTGTTGCCCAATAATACTTTAACAATGGTCCAAGACACTAAAGCTGTAATCACCAATAAGACCCTTCATGCTACTGACCCCGATACAGAACCAAGTAATCTCTTATTCACAGTCATCTATGTCGATTCAACAACTGGGGGACACTTTGAGAAACAAGGGGCGGTAGGGACGTTGACGCAATTCACCCAAGATGACATAAACAGAGGGAGAATCTCATTTGTTCATACTGCGGGGATTATGCAATATGTAGAAATTTATGTCAGCGATGGTACAGCTGAAAGTGAGACTGTTCGATTAAAAATCATGACTGAGAATTTATCATTAAATGTTGTCCGCAACACAGGATTGATTCTTGCACAGGGTACATCAGCTCCAATATATCGTGAAAATTTAACGGCTCTGACTAGTTCTCCAATTAAAGATGCGGAAATTCGCTATCATTTGACAAGTCTTCCTCAGTATGGTGTTGTTCAGAGGTTACGTTACACAGACAACAGGTGGATGAGAGTTGAGACATTCTCACAAAGACATATAGACAGACATCGCATAAGGTATTTGAACAGTGATCCTTCCCGTACACAAAGAGACATCTTCAGTTTTACTGTCAAATGTATGGAGGCTGAAACCTCTGAACAAGACTTTGTTATACGCTTCGTTGAAGTGAATCTAATGATAATACGTAATAATCCACTGCAACTTGATGGTGTCCAAGAAGGAAGAATCAATAGATCACATATGCTAGTACAGACCAGTCTCTCAAGCCAGCGTCCTAGGGATATACAATACAACATGGTGGAGCTGCCCAAACAAGGTCATATATACAAACTCCCAAATGTGACAGCTGTTGTATCCCAAGGAAGGAGGCTTGCTGTGGATGAAAATTTCTCCCAAGAGGACATCAATTTGGGACTGATACTTTACAGATTATCCAGAGTAGATTTTCATCCAATACAAGACAGCTTTAACGTTCGACTCCTTGCCCCTGGAGCCAACCCCAAATCCCACACATTTAGAATCTTGTATTACCCAGAGGATACTGATACTATACTCACTAATAATGGACTGTATGAGGTACCAGAAGGGGGAAGCAAACCAATCACACCAGAGATGCTGTACATGGAGAAGGTTGGCACTACAGGTTATTCATTCATTGTGACGTCACCAACCAAGCATGGAATATTACAATTCAGAGGTCACGACCAGATAATATTAGAGAATAACATTACTGAATTCACTGATGATGACATACGAATAAGTAAATTGTACTACAAACATGACGATTCAGAAAGTGCAACTGACTCGTTTAGTTTCACAGCGGCTCCCATGAACTACCCCACTCCAATGCCATTAGAGATGGACATCATTGAAACATCCGGGACATTTGATATCACTATCATGCTTCGTAATGACAACCCTCCAATCAGACTCGTGGATAAGGTGTTTAATGTGGTGAGTGGGCTAGGCAGGGTGATCACAGTGAATGATCTGTCTTATTACGACCCAGATACGAACTACAACAGTCAAGATCTACAGTATACTAGGCGTGGTATGTCCAACGGTGAGATTGTCGATGCTAGAGATCCAACAACAAATGTCTACCAATTCACACAGAAGGATATAGAAGATGGAAACATCATGTTTAAACACCAAGGCTCTAGCTATGGTAGGGCAGTGATAATGATTACGGATGGACAGTACTACTCGACTGGATTGTTTGAAATCCAAGCTTCTGCGCCATACATCAGAGTTGCAAACAACACTGGGTTGTTTGTCCAGAAAGGTAACATTGTCTCTATAACACCTGCTAATATCAGCATCGAGACTAACATCGACTGCGACTACTCAGACATCCAGTTTACCATCTCCAGGCAGCCACAACAAGGAAAGGTGCTAAAGAATAACAAAAACAGGAGAGTGTTCACAATGAAGGATATCATGGAAGGCAATGTAGTTTACCAGCACAATAACAACACTGACCTCCATGATGCATTTGAATATGTTGTCAGTATTGGAGATACAGAGGCCGAAGGTAGAGTGGCTATTAGTATCTACCTAGCCAGTCATCAGCATCCCCCAAGGGTTGTACACAATAAGGTCCTTGTGTTAAATGAGGGTGAGTCTACTATTATAACCAAAGAGACACTTCTCATAGCCCACCCTGATTCAGACCCTGGCAGTATTGAGTACATTATAACTGATCCCCCAAAGTATGGGAGAGTGAAGATGATGGTTCGAGAACTTACAGAACAAGTCACTAGCTTCACACAGCATGATATCAACACTGGCCAGATTCTTTATTTCCATACCAACCGTGGTCAGTTCAGTGACCAGTTTAAGTTTACTTTGACTAATGGTGCCCATGAGTTAAAAAACATTGACTTTTATATTGACATTGTTCCTACTGTGATCCCACTGCAAGTATCAAATATCACCACACAGGAAGGTGGAGGGAAAGCACTAACGAGTGACTTTCTCCGCATCACAAACACTCACCTACAGAATGACATCATTGATTACATCATTGTCAGGCAGCCAATCAATGGTTGGATCGAGGCGACGAGAATGCCTGGTCACCGCCTCAGACAATTCTCATCCACGGATGTCCGTCATGAATTCATATATTACATACATAATGGAAATGAGACATTTACTGATGAGTTCTCCATCATGGCTAAATCGCGTACATCAGCAAAACAGAGTCTGCCGCATGCTGTGTATGTAACAGTGAATCCTGTGAATGACCAGCCACCCAGCATTGTGAAACATAGCAACATGAGAGTCTGGGTTGGTTCAGTTACAGTTGTCACAAACAGGTAAGCCAATTATATATTTTTCCTGAGATGTACATCTTATTTAAGATCACAGCTGTTCAGAATAATAAAGCATTTGTTTGTAATGAATATGATACTTCAGTTGATTTATTTCCTGTCTTGGCTATTTTAAAATATAAAATTGAATTTAATATATCAGCTATATGTGTAATTACATGGTAATGAGACATTTTATGTATTTTCCAATTCCAACAAATCACCCAACAGTAGAGATATTCAATCAAGCCAAGCTTTAAAATATATATAGAACATGTATGGACTCTACAATTAAGCCATAAAACCTAGTGAACACCTCTCTCTAGCCAACAGCTGTCTCTAATGGACATCCTTCCTCTGCACATACTGTGCTGACTTCTGCATAAACTACCCTCTCTGTAGTGAACACCTACCAAGACTGAACATTTTTCTCTGCAAAAAATGTTCAATATACACAGGTTTTACTTTATATGACTTCCAGTGACATATTTTTATGTTATTGTATTATTTTGTTTCAGATACCTCAGGGCCAAGGATCCAGATTCCAGTCCATCCGAGCTCCTCTTCACAGTGTCAAACCCAATCAGTGGCCACATAGCCTTCGCCAACTCTAGTGACACACCAATCACATTGTTTTCTCAGGAAGATATAGACAATAGCCATGTTGTCTTTGTACATACTGGTAATCAATCTATCTCATTTGTCATTCAGAGACTGTAGAAATCATTGATGTGCCAACCATGAAAATTGTTTGTGGAGTTGACAATGACTTTGTGTTTATCTTATAATCATTCATATCAATGATAAATCTTCACAGGATGCTAAATATAGGTTAATGATCAATATTTGAAAATGTCCGCAATGAATTCATATTGCCCCTCAAACTAAAGCCCACATTGAATCCCTCATAGGAAGTAAATATATTTAACACATGCATGGTTTGAAAGGTTTTGGATAAGGAAACATATTTTGGAAAATATGTCTATTTCCAACACTGACAATGACAAATTATAAACATTTATAAACAGTGTAACAGTAAATCTTGTGTATCCAAACACCTCTCTAATGTGAACATCTCTAAGCGTGAATACTTTTTCATGGTTCATTCTCCCACCAATTCACATAAGAAATTTTGTAATGTGGACTCCTGAATCTGAACAGGATTGACTGGTTCCTGTGGTATTCAGATTAGACAAGTTTTACTGTAGATATATAACTTTGACCTATGTACAATATTAACGTATGAAATGTACATTACAGGTGATTTACAAGGGAGTTTCACAGTACAGGTGTCTGATGGTCTCCACAGTGCAGTACCAGTAGTGATCACAGTCAGGGCCCGGGCGTTGGTCCTGAGCCTAGCGAACAACCCTATGGAGGTATACCCCCACACCACACAGCCAATCACAATGGCACATCTCACTGCTTCCACTGGCGACTCCGATCACATACATCCCATAATTTACACTGTCTTAGCCTCTACAAGGTAATCACATGTGGGAGCAGGTAGTTCACGACACATGTGTGCCAATACAATAGACCAGTCCAATAAATCTTGACAGTGACACCTTTTGGTACATCAGAGAAGCTAAGGTATTTTTGCGAGATTGATGATATCATTGGTTGTAGGTAGGAATCTACCCACAAGCAAATATAGGGATAAACATATTGCTAATTTGAAAAAGTACAACCAATGACATCATCAATCTGGCCAATACATCACAGTTTCTTTGATGTACCAAAAGGTGGCAGGGTTTATTGTGGAATGGTATATTCCCCTTTTTAATAGGAAATTTAAATGTAGTGAGATTTAATATTGAATATCTAGAATTAGATGTGGTATGTTATATGCATTTACTGCTGACATAAAGCACAAGTACAGCCTTACATTATCCCACTAGCAATTGCACATGTACAAGTAGGAATGGCATAGAACAGAAATGGGATAGATTCAGATCTTGCTCTAAGATTTTGAATGAGCTATTTTAAAATAGTTACAATTGTAAACTTTTTTAACATACATGTATTCAATTTTCTTAACCTCCAGATCCAATATATATGTAAACTATGTCATAAAGCTTTCAGTACTCTTATTAATTGATCTAGATCTCAAATGGCATAATTGAAAGTATGATTTGTTGCCTGGCTATTTTTTATGTTCTGTGCCACCCGTGCCCATTGGTGCCAGTCCTTAGATTGTTTTAGTACTTTTTACTCTCTGTACATGTTGTATATATTACATGTATATTATATATTTATTTAATATTTAAAAATATATTGGTTAATATTTGTTTTTATTGTTTGTTTGTTGTAAAATAAAGGGATAATTAGCCATTTTCCAAATCAGGAAATGTATTTGTTGATGGTAATATTGGATTAACTTAAATGTGCATATTAATTCCTGATTTTGTCTTGGATCCACACAACATGTATTTCTCGCTTTAATCATTATGTTTCACATTCTGTTTCAGGTATGGCAAGATCGTTAGGGTAACTGAGAATGATGATACAGAGGTGACCACATTCACACAAGCAGACGTTAATCGCAGAGAAATAGCATACAAACATTTAGACTCTAGCGCCACCTGGGTGCAGCGAGATTCATTTATGTTTGATGTAACTACCATGTACGCACCATCTCTCAGACAACAACTTTTCAATATCAAAATATCCCTGGATAATATCAACAATGAAAACATGAGGACCTTAATCCATGTTTCCGACTTGAATGTTAACGAAGGTGGTGAAGTCACTATGTCTCGTTATAACCTGGATATATCCCTGCTTGAGGATAAATTGACACAAAGTGGTCTTAGTAATGTTCGTCTAATGCTGACTATGTTGCCATTACACGGTAATTTGTATGTGAATAATATTG
The DNA here is from genome assembly GCA_903813345.2 of Owenia fusiformis. Classification (NCBI taxonomy): domain Eukaryota; kingdom Metazoa; phylum Annelida; class Polychaeta; order Sabellida; family Oweniidae; genus Owenia; species Owenia fusiformis. The sequence continues at coordinate 15,761,817 of CAIIXF020000010.1, forward strand.
CGGCCACAACTGGTGTCTCTTTTACACAGCGTGATATAAACAAAGGATATGTTTCCTATCGCCATGACAACTCTGAGACATTATGGGATACATTTGGATTTTCTATACTGTATGATCGCCCTGGGATAACAAGAGATTTAGATCCAAGCCCCAGTAGTGGGCAACTGTATAACACATATAATATCACTATCCTCCCAGTTAATGACAAACCATTTCAATTGATAACCTACGAGCCAACTCTCTACGTCATCCAAGGATTAAACGCTACCATCACAACTGATATCCTAGAGACAGTTGACTTAGATACGCCACCTATAAGCCTGATTTATACAATCACTAATGAGCCAAACCATGGGTATGTAACAGTACAACCAGCCCCTGCTCCTGTTAATGCATTCACCCAGCATGACATTGATGCTAATTCAGTTATATTCATACATGATGGAAGTCATAATAAAGAAGATGAATTTTCTTTTCGTGTCACGGATGGCGAGCATGAGGCCACGTACCATCAACTGTATATTGAGGTTGAATCTCTGACATTAGATTTATACAATCATTCTGATGTCACAATACTTCAAGGTCAATCCTCTATCTATATCAACTACACCCATCTGGGGGCTAGATCTAATGGGGATTTTGACAGCATTGTTTATGAAATCACAAAGACACCAGATTACGGCCAACTGTTCGTCGCAGATCAGACTGTCAATGAGTTCACCCAGGCAGATATCAATAACAATGATGTGTTGTATATTCAAACGGACATGACACGATCTCTTGACACCATGAGGTTTATTGTACAGAATGGAGGGGTTGAGCTCCCTGAGAAACTGTTGAGGTTTAGGGTCGTGCCCTACACAACTCAGAAACCATTTGTTGTATTGGCTGGGATGACATTTAGTATTACAACTGATGTACTTGACGCAAGTGAGCTTGCTGATATATCCGCCAGTAATCCGCTTTACCAGATATCCACCCCGCCGAAATATGGTACACTCTTTAAAACCGTCAGATATGGACGTAAAAGTAAGAAAAAGAAGAACCGATCTAAACGGGATAGCATTAGTGAATTTTCCCATGAAGATGTTGTAAATAGAAACATACATTATGAAACAAGTGACGTTTATCTAGATGGCCCTGTTGAGGAAAATTTTGATTTTATCCTTAGTGCCAAAAATGTTCAACCAGCAGCTGGAAGTGTCATATTTACTCTACAGCCAGTACGTGACTTTACCACTGAGGTAATGAAGAACATTGCTTTTGATGTAACAGATAGCTCCACTACATCTAGCTCTGTAGTTACGGAGCTGGTCCCTGTCAGCCCACAAAAAACGGAAAACGAAATAAGTCAATATATTTTACTCATAGGTATACTAGCAGCTGGATTTTTTCTCATAATACTTATCATTATTATACTCATATGCTGTAGGCGAAAAAAGAAAAAACGGCATATTAAAAAACAGGAACTGGAATCTCAAGAAAGGGTTACAAAAATCCCCTTGGGGGCCCCTCCTCCTGTTATTCCAGTACCCCATAAACATAAACATTCTCGTGGTAAAAAAGGCCACCATATAAAGGGGGATAAAGACAATGTTATAGTTGAAGACAATAAAGGAGTCCCCATTATAAGTCTCACATCATTTCCAACAGGTGCTGAGGCTAAACCCTCAGGGGCACACTCTCACCCCTCAGGGGGACACTCTCATCCCCCAGGGGCACACTCCCATCCCCCTGGGCCACACTCCCACCCCTCAGGGGCAAACTCCCATCACCCAGGGGCATACTCCAAACCCCCAGGAGCACACTCCTTCCCACCAGAGCTCCACGAGGAAGGCTCAAGAACACTCCCAAATAGGACACCACCTAATAAAGCTCCAGCTACAGTAAAATCAATACTCAAATCAAACAGTGTTTCCCGGATCTCCAACCCCCAACCTGCCAACTTGCCAGGTACACCACCCACAACACCAAAGACTCCCAGGAGTGCACACTTTGGTAGAAAAGACATAGTACACGCTATTCCACCAGATGATATCACTCCCCTCATGGCTGAAGGTTTACAAGGTGTACCTCCACCTATAGGCAACATGGAAAACTATTCTAAAGATGATCAAAGTCTTGATTGGATATCATTTGATCCCGAATTGTTACGTCATGCACACAATAATGCTCCTGGTAGAGGAAACACCCGATACCTTGATGTTTGACATGTGATATAAACTATATACTTTTGTTTTTTTGCAGATTTTTATAATGTCAACACCAAGAAGTGGCCACATATTGTTTGAGCCATTATCTTTTATGACCAGCATTCAGCGTTTACTTTGTGTTATAAGATATAAAACATATACTTTTGTTTTGAGATTTTCATAATGTCAACGCCAAAAGTGTTGACATTTTTTATAGCCATCATTTTTTGTGACCAACATTTAGCATGCATTTGCAACAAGTTGTTACATTTTTCTTATTTCAATAAGGTGCTGACACATGTTGATGTCTTTGTTTGTTTGATGTCATTTTGTGTATGGCTGACACACGTTGATGTTTTTGTTTGTTTGATGTCATTTTGTGTATGGCTGACACACGTTGATGTTTTTGTTTGTTTGATGTCATTTTGTGTATGGCTGAGAGCCAGCAAAGAGAAAATCAGTCATGCATGTATTATTTTTTGTTTTTATGTCACAACCAGAAGTGGTGACTTATTGTTATGGTCTCCAATTTTTTGTTGAAGGTTTTGACATCTGAAACAATTAGGGCATCTGTAACAAATGGCAGGTGGTGACATTTTGTGTGTTATTGCCTTGTTATTGTTATTATATGATACATTTGTTAAGACTGAAATGTCATTCAAAGTTTTTTGGTAAAATTGTATTTATTTACAAGGTGTTGAAAATGTTAACAGATTATGTACTTTGTTCATATTACATACAATCAAGTGATTTGATTTCATCAGATTTTGGCACATTTTGCTGAAAATCTCTGTTACGTTCAAGGAGGTCATTAAAGTATTATTATTTAATCTAAATTCTGACCTTTAAAACTATTTATAGAAGCTGTAGTTTGATATCCAGAAATATATTAAAAATTCTATGACCTTTTAAATTGTACAAAATTGCTAATTATCAGTTTGTAAAAGGAATTGTTTGGAGTTTTTTTAAGAGGAACAAACACTATTGAAGAAGAGAAATTAAAGTGCTTGTATTCTTCATGGTCAGCATGTCATCATGAAAATCAAACTATTATTATAATTTGTAAGAAGTATATATTTGTTTTTACTGTTTGTATCAATTTTATGCAACTGGAATTTTCTTCAATGGTTAACTTTCTAAATCAAGAATTTCTCCATCGAGAACTTCATCCTCATCCTCCTTGGTTTTAGACAATTTCTCCAATGGAAGAATTTCCTCAACATATAATTTTCTTAATGGAAAATTCAAATGAATAATAATTTCCTTCAATGGGAAATGGTACAATGACAATATTTCTTTAATGTTTTTTTTGGGTGGAGTATTTTTCAAAGGAGAAGCCTCTACTCCTTGTCTTTATGTAAGCAAGTTGTATCAGAGTAAAATAAAACCTGTTTAGACTGGAACCTTGAAAGAAATGTTCCATTTGTGAGGTGTTTCACTAAATGGAGCCTCATTTAAACGTTAAGTCAATTGGACTGAAGTGTTCCACTTACAGAGGTGTTTTACTTCTAGAGGTGTTCCACTTCACAGGTCATTGTATGTCTCTGTTTAATTTCAAACTGTATTTTTTGTTCTCTGTCTAAGAGCAGACCATAGCCATTTAATCTTAGGGGATGCAATATTTAATCCTGGGGGATGCAGTATTTAATTATGGGAGATGCAATTAATCCCGGGGGATGCAATATTTAATTCTGGGGAATGTAATATTTAATCCTGGGGAATGCAATATTTAATCCCGGGGGATGCAATGCTTAATCCTGGGGAATGTAATATTTAATCCTGAGGGATGCAATATTTAATCCTGGGGGATGCAGTATTTAATCCCAGGGGATGCAATATTTAATTCAGGGGGATGCAATATTTAATCCTGGGGATGCAATATTTAATCCTGGGGAATCCAATATATTATCCTGAGGAATGCAATATTTAATCCCGGGGATGCAATATTTAATCCTTGGGATGCAATATTTAATCCTGGGGGATGTAATTTGCAATTTCCAAAGCTAAAAAGGAATTCTGGGCCTAATTATGAAAGTAAATATTGTTTGCACATGTTGAATTGTTTTAGTATTTAGTTCATGCTGAAAAATGTATATTTCATGAGAGGAAGAATCATCTCTGGTGCCAGGTACAATATTTTTATTGAAGGTAAAACCATTGCTAGCCCTGAGTTGTTATGTACAAACATATTCAAAGAGTTGTGAATATTCTTCAGTTTGTTCTAGTCATGTAAATAGTAAATACACTCAACTATATTCTAGCATATATAGAAAAACAACATTAAAATGTTACATATATTTAAAAACTTTTTTAGTTCTGATACTGTTTTTTCAGTACTTTGTAAGACTGTAAGCCTCATATGTAGGGCGACATTTAAGTTCGTTTTATACAATAATTTTATTATGTCACCACCAAAAAGTGGTGACATATTGTTATGGTGGTCTCCGTTTTTTACGGTGATCGGCGGTTGGTGATCGGTGGTTGGCGATCGACGGTGGCGTCTGTAACAAATGGTGGTGACATTTTGCATGTTAATGCCTTGTTGTCTGATGTTTTTCATTTTTTTTTTAATTTGGTAACATTTATATTAATTATGTGTTTATGTTTTGATGAGTCCCCAGTAAAAGTACATGTAGATATAATGTACACAAATACAAATTATGAATAAATGATGTAAGAATGTTGGTGTACATGCATTTATAGCTGCTCATTATTGATCATTATTATGTCACCACCAAGTGTGTCATGGATGGTGTTCAGGGGTTGGCGTTCGGTGCCTGTAACAAATGGCAGGTTCTGACATTTTGCACGTTAATGCCTTTCTATGAATTGTAACGAGACCATCAAGTGAGCAATAGTTTTTACAGATATAATTTATTCATTTAGTTTTTGCCTTTTGCCGTATGGATGAATTATGGTCTTGGGAGATGTAATACTCAAGGATCCTACGAAATCATTCTTTTTCATTCAAACAATATTTTGTGACTGATTATATTTTCGAATTCTCAGCACCATAAGATTACCTTTCGCATTCGTTCGACTTCACTTCTTAAAAGAGAGCTTCATCTTCGGTAGTTTATAATTAGACTCTGCGCGCAGGGTACCATATGATTGATGTCCAATGACTCACCTGTACATGGATGACTGTTATCATTACACACAGGAATTATAAGGAGATCCACCACAGATTTCATTCGAGGCACATTTTTAAATCATTTGTTTTTTTTAATTCAAATTTTTTAAATAAGTCCGGAGACAATACATTTTAAATGTCTGAAGAACGAGGGATCATCAAATATCAGACTAGGAAAGTAAATAACTCCAAATTTTATGTTGTGATATGTCAAGTGTTTTATTTAGCCCTATCATGAATTACATTTTGAAGTTTTAAAGTGCCCGATAAACTATAAAATGCGCATGCGTCCAGGTGTTGATAAACTATAAATAGCGAAAATCCAGGGTTTGTCACCACAAGGTAAGCCAGGACGTGTTGAGAGAACAGCTAGTGTTGATATTGAATTTACATGTAGCCAGATAAGTTTCCTTATTGAAATTACATATGGTTATTAGCAATACTTTGGAGGTGCTAAATAATAAAATATTTAGAGTATATATGAGAGAAATTGGTCATTTCGAACCTGTTGAAAAGTTTGTGGCTCTCGGCTACACCGGTGAATTTACTTCCATGAGTACACACATAAATGTGGGGTTCCCCAAGAGGTACGCGACAAGGTGACCTGGCATCAAATGTGCGACTAAATGCTACTATCGAGAAGATAAAATAACGAATACGACAATAAGTTATTGCATGTGACAATTCCGAGCCTTCATCTCACTGAAGTATTTTGAAGTGAAAATGGGATTTTTGTTTTGATACATGGATTCAGAGGAACGTAACTTTATTCTGATAACTAATCAAAACTGAACAAAATTGATTGTACGTAACAGACAATTTATTGTTTTACAATGTTTTGATTGGCTAAACGAATGAAACCAACAAATTATGACATGTAAAATGACAATTTTGAAATGTAAAATTTAAAAGTGACAAACACAACCTCCCTATCCACTCTTTGGGAGCCCTAGTAAATTAGTAATATGTACATGCAGCAGTGGTAGTGTACAGCTTATTATCACACTACGCTTTGTATTCTAAAGCCTGTTGTTTGTAATAACACTGTTCACTCAACGTATGTTTTGTGTGTGGGCAGTCAACGAAAATCATTGTTTTATCCCGGTTATATGACCTCGGCAATTATAACAAAACCGTACTAAACGAAAAAACGCAAATAAGAGAAAGCTTTCACACACATATAAAAAATGAACTAGTCTAATCCGCCAGTATAAACTCTGTGCTATACGTAGCCGGGTCAGGCGCACACTTTAAACACATTTTGGTGCTTTTACCTATTTCAACTTATATCGTCACGGTGACATGAAGGCGAAAATACAACTCTTCATTTGTATCCAGTGATCTCATGGAGTGACATTTAATGTCACTATGTTCCTAAGTTCCAAAGTACATGTACTCGTTTGAGATAAAACTTTTTATCCCACCAAATATATTTTGTGAGAGTTGTCGAGGAGCCGTTCGTCCATCCTTCCGTCTGTCCAGGCGATTACAAAGTTACCGGTTGATGTATTTGGTTTAACTTTTATATGTTGATGTCTTTGAAGCAAAAGACCTACACAAGAATGAGTATGGTAACAGGGAATATAATTCTGATAATTCAATAACAAAAACTGAAATATTTGTTTCATACAAAAGATTAGTTTTATTGAAATATTACATTAGGAAAATATAATAGTTTGTTGTAAGGCTCTGCTGAGTGAGTAATAATTACTGAAAAATGATGTTCCAAATTATACTGTGATATTACACAAGCTTATGCTCTTAGCTTGCAATAATGCGATAGTTGATTGTGAATCACAATTGTTTTTCAAAATATTAAGAGCACGTACTGCATGAACAAAAGTGAAAAGTCGTGTATCTTCATGTGCACTCAAAGGCATTCGATCAGGCGCGAGTGTTGTTACGAAGCTGATTTTGTTGTGATAAACCTTCCTCCACAAAATGTTGATTTCTACGAGTCAAATTTCAACATTTTCACTTTGCTATTTTGGTAAACTTTATTCAAATCAATTCTCAAAGGAAATTCGTTCATTTACATCTGTTGACAACTGGACATCATCCATTGGACATCGTATCATGTATTTTAAATCCTTTAAACTTCCACGGCATCTTTCAGGCTTTTTCGTTCATTTTTTGCGATTATCTTATCCTTGTATTCGGATGCTGGTGTAACGATGACCCCCTCCGGTTCCATGGCATCATAAATGTCGTACATGACTCGATGATAATCCCCGGGACGGGTAAAGCAACATTTAAACCGATACCGACATTTAAAGATAATGAATCCTACTATAGCAACAAGTGCTACGATTGATATGACTACAATACTTGTGATCATCCCGCCCATGTAGGCGGTGATTGGGGCAACTGGGCAAATAAAGTCCTCACTCTCCAAGGACTGTACCAATTGTCCTAGTAGCCTCTTCGGTGCGTCGCATCTGGAATGATAAAAAGAAATGTAACATGATCAAATGAAATATGCTTACAATAATAATTTTGAAATTAAGTACTAATTTCATGTTTATGCGAATGTGGTTGGGGAAGAGGTAAGGAGATTGGTATGGGGGGGGGGGGGGCGCGGGGGTTGGGACCATTGTTTTGATCCAAAATTAATCCAGAGTAAATCAACTTACTTAAGATCGTATTGGAAATGACTCTGGTCATCTGGGAGAGACTCAATCATCCATTCAATATTGCAATCACAATTCCATGGATTCGCTCCCACTTGTATCTCGTGCATTGAGTTCCAATTCAGCAATGTCTTGTCAAGAGTACGCAATGAATTATTCCGGAGGTCAATGGTTGACATTGCCGAGTCCTTACTTGGAGTAACATTGAACGCACTTGGATGGATATTGGATAGTTTGGGGTTATTGGCAATAAATGCCCGTTGGAGGTTTTTAAGTTGTGCGAATGAACCGTTTTTGATCGTGGATAGCACTGGCATATTGTTTATGAATAGGTCTTCAAGAGAAGGTATCGGAACAGCTCCCGTGGTTATTTCTTTTATCGGATTGGTGTCTAGGTCCAGTATAACCAGACTTGATAGATACTTCAAGTTGTCTGTAGGGACAGTTGTCAATCTATTCTCGCGTAAATCAAGAAATGTTAACTTTTGAAGCTCGCTGAAAGCATCCTCTTCAATAACTGACAGTTTATTAGTTCCAATGTCGAAGAATTGAAGATCTCTCAAGTCATACATATCCCCTTTGCCTATCATCGTGATTTGGTTACTCGAGCAATTTAACGTTTGTAGCTTTTTGAGTCCTTTAAATATGTGAGTGATATCATCGAGATGATTATCGTTCAGATATAATGTTGTCAACTGGTGAATATCAGTAAATGCATTTGGGCTTATATGTTGTAAGTCATTGTAGCTTAAGTCTAAAGTTTGGAGACTGGTTAAATATTCGAACTGAAATGAGCCATCATTTAATGTTGCTATAGGGTTGTGGCTCAAATTCATGACTACAAGAGCATCAAGCCCCATGAATGTCGCAGATTTAAAATCATCTCCTGTGAGCAAATTATTGTCTAAATATAGATGAGTCAATTTTATTAACTTTTGAAACGGCGATTTCTTCAATGTCATAATCTCGTTTCCCCCCAAGCCCAATATATCTAAGTTTTCTAGGTTTTGGAAACTCTCCTCGGTAAGTTCCCTAATTCTGTTTCCCTCGATATGCAATATGCGGGTACTTATGGGGATATCAGTTGGAATTTCGGTTAGGTTCTGTCCCCTGCAGTCCACATTGTAATGTTGGCAAATGCACCCTTTGGGGCACGCAGTGACAAGTGTTTCCCCGAGCCATGTACACAGCAATAACATCAACCAGTACTTTGATATCTCCATGACTTGATCTGGAAGATAAAATAAAACAATTGATAGCGATGATAAATACTGTTTTGTAGTTTCAAAAATCTGGACAAGAGCCTTTGTCAACGTTCTTGCAAGACTGCCAATATCATTTTGGAGTTCACATCAGATCAATTAATAAAAAATAAATATGATTTCCTTATATTTTTCAGTTCAATTGTAATATAAGGAGAACAATGTGCAGCTAGTCTGCTACACAAGTTCTCCATCGCGTCCATAGACTTCCATTTGCAGAAAGATTTCGTTAATTCTTTTACTTTCTCAAAGCACATTGATATTACATAGTACATTGTTCATAAAATAATACACGGATAATACACTTGATCTCGAACAAAACAACAACAAAAACACGGATCTATATTGTCCTTTGTTTCAGTTTATATTTCAGTTGTCATACTTGTCAAACTTTTATGAGTTGGCACGAATTCGTGTTCTAGGACATTCGTTTAAAATATATTTTCAATACAACTGCTGAGCCTGATAGGTTAACGTAATCCTAACATGATAACAAACACATGTTGTTGAATAGGAGCATTTCAAAATGAAACTTTGGGACTTTGAGCTTCACGTTAACTCGTCTTTTTGTTTTTGGAAATCATAACGAAGTTCGTTTGAAATCAAAGGTTTTCTAGTCAGATACTTTAGTGTACAAAATACCCTAATATAACCCAAGTGCATGTGTCAGTGTGTCATACGGTGGAACACAAATTAGAAATTGATAAAGTTTTTCATGGAGTTCTATTTCCTATTCCAAACCTTAAACTTCCACGGCGATCATTACATCTATTGTAATATTGCATTGTATTATTATATTGAATCGTAAAAATATATGCCTGTGGTCCTGGGCTGTGGTCTCCGTATGAATATTGGTTGGCACATTTTAAATGACGGAAATATGGGAGACTTAATTAATTCACAACACATCCGTGTGTACAAATCATCAATGGTTCTTCAAAAAACATAAATTGTATGCTTTCTATAGAGAAACCTGTAAATACTTGTTTTTAATAATCTTGTGCATGAACTTTTTTAAAGCTCATAAATTCAATTAAAATTGTCACCGAGGTCGGTGTAGTTATTTATGATAACGTTTGCTACTCTAAAGTCCAATTTCGAAGCTAATTGTAGAATTTTATGACTCAGATTGTCCTTAAATTATATCCCAATTTTCTTTCGACAGGCTGTCGGTGCCTTGTTCTTTAAGTGATGGTTGATGGAGACGTAAAGAGGGTGGGGGGGTATCATATGTGCACCACAACGAGCTTACTCAATAAGGGGGAAAACCAGGGTATAGTAAAGAGGTGAAGGTGGGTGTTCTTCAGGTTGAACCGATTTCCAAAGAGAAGATTTATAAGTAGCCAATTAGCCCCCATGTCGTTGAACTATTTTATACTTTTATAAGCTGTGACTTTCCACCGAGACCCCTGTCACCCATCCGTGTTTGCTGTTTGTTTGTTTGATTGTTTGTTTGTTTGTTTGATTGTTTGTTTGTTTATGAGGCCATATAAAGGCAACGTTTAAGTAGCCACATGAGCTATCATCAGCTAATATTGATGATCAACAATCATTCTCCAATAGTATTGTATACAAGGAGCTCATGTATAGGGCAGTGTGGCAATATTGATGAGGTGATAATTGATACTTAATTATTACAAAAAATACTGCCATATATAACATATATATACGAACAGACTTTAGAATATGGGCGATATAAGAATATCCACATTTAATCTAATAATATCTGGTAGCATAATATCCACATATTTTGAAATTTCATTTATATTAACATTTAACAGGTTTAGATATTAATGTTGCTAGATTTCCCTGGAATAATGAATTTAGGAAAAGATCGAGAAAATGGGCATTCCACTGAATGAGTTGATAACGATTCTAAAAAACTGAAATGTGTAGTTACATCGAAAAACCAATTGTATGAAAGACTCCCGTGGCAGTGCTTGTCTCCAACATATTCCGAGACAATGCATGGGGGTTTGAAAGACCCGTTACTTTGATTTGACAAAAAATCTATGACTACCTTTTAAGAGTTTTCTACAGGGTTCAAACGACTATTTACTTTACGAAAACTACGTGTAAATACAAAACAATACTTTACCTTTCTATATATCCAGTAAGTTGACAATCACGACATCATTTTCAAAAATAAACCTTTTTTTAACTTGCACGTTTGAGTGTAACTGTGTCTTTCATAAGTTCATAAATCACACATTTGATATGACGCCATTTTCTAAATCTGTTTCATTGTACATTTCATCCTAGACTCTACTCGACTTGTGTCCAAAGTTATCCTGTTATCTTTCATCTGAGGCACTTTGACCAAATGTTGTTGACAAATCTGATATCGTTCTAACTTGTAAATGTAGTTTTCAAGTACTCTGTATTCCGTTTTGTCAATTATTAATTCGCCTTATTATCACGTTTCTGATATATGTTTTCAGTTTAGAGAGTTGTTTATCTTATTTGTCATCATATTCACGATATTACAATATTCTTTGAGTCGCAATGAGTCATTTCTTTATGGAAGGATTTTTTAAAGTGGTGGGCAGACATACAATAGACACTAACCACACAGTGCAGTTACATGTAATATAACTTAAATACGGCGTTGATGATTAAATTTCCGTTTTAATTCTCAAAGTATATAGTGACGCTGTAGTCAGTCACAGAGAGTCATACTCACCTACAGGTCAAAATGACATTGAACAATGCTAGATATATACAACTAAGATATATCTATACAAACAGAAACCTTATTCAAATATTTAACTACTTTTGATAACCTGTTCACTGTTCCATTTTTGTTTTAAAGTAATAACAACTAAGATAAGCGCTAATCTTACCTATACATCGGGTCGACTTTAAGAAGTACAAATCAAATACCTTGAATATCTGTACCTTAAAGATTGGATGAATAAAAGACATCGAAACGATTTTCAAATTATATAGGAAAAGTCAAACAGCGATATGACTCTAAGATTACAACCGGTATTGGAAGTATTTTTGTTGTGGTTCATCAGATCACATACAGGTAATATACTGATAGCTTCTCAATTTATTTTCAATTTAAGATAAGAGTTATGGAGTTTTGGGCACGATGTTTGTATCAGATCCCAGCTTGTATTTTTCTTACTTAAAAACATTTAATCATGGAATTCTTCATGCTGAAAATGTGAAACAGAACTAATCTTGAAAGGGTTTTTACACAGGTGCGTGTAGGTCACAATAACGAAGGTGACATTTCAGTTCAGCGCTATAAAAACGGAACTATTAAATATAGAATCGGGTGCTTCATATTGAAGAAATGCAGTTCAAGTGCTGATCGAGACAAAATTATATTAGACGCGATATAGAACGTAAAAAGTTTAAATAGAATACGTCGAAAAGAATTGCAATTTTTGTGATGAAGTTCTAAACCTAACCTAGGATGAAGGTCTTTTCTTCATCCTAGACCTAACGAATCGAAATTGAAGATTTGAATGCAATATTCACGAGAACTAAATCACCGACACCCCCCGTTTTTAATTCCTATGCTAATGGTATTTTTAATGGTGGTGGTGGTGGTGGGGGGGGGGTGTTGACTTACTCCCGGTGTTAACGGTGTTAACATCCGAGCAAAAATTCTATTAAATTCATCAATTGCTATATGCGTTATGGCAGACATTTCTTCTCCATAGAACATATCTATCTCAAAATAAATTAGTTTATGAACTAAAAATGAATTTTCTTTATCATGTGAAACGTTCAACATTCTTCGACAAGGACAAGAGTTATTAACATATCATTTACCATTTTACCATTACCATTTGCCATACCATTGGGGTTCTTTCCGTCTTGTAGAATATAACTCATATCCATTCAAGACAAAATTGTTAAATCAAATTTCTCAAAATCATTTTCATTTTTTAGTTACTGGTGATGTATGTCCAACTGGCGACTATGTTTTGGTACGACACAATGATCACATTAATGACAGAGATAGGCAGATTCGTCCGAATTGCCAGAACTTACCTCTGGGGATACTGACAGAGCACCTTCTTCATTCCCCAGAGCAATGTTTCAACCTCGCCTGTAAGGTCAACGCCAATGTCATATATTACGATCCAAAGATCGAGTGTGCGGCGTATCAATGTGAAGCGGATCCTAACAGATTAGACTGGACGTACAATTGGACAAGTGAATCAGCAAGCTATTCAGGGAAGACATTTGCGCGACCACACGAAAGTGTACAATCTTGCCACAATTCATACTTTATGCAGAGAACATGGAACAGCAATGTCCAGGCGACGTGTTTCATTATTTCAAATGATACTGCTGTCGATAACTTAGGAAAATGCGCGGAAAGGTCGTGCGAGGACAAAGCGAATGCTTTCAATTTCATCGTCCAATCTAAAACTATGTTTTGTGAAACACTGCATTGTAAGTGGAATGTCACAGTCAACGATTATTCGTTTAATCTAAGGCCAAACATAAATGGTAATTCAGAGGTGCATAGTCTTTCTCATACAATAAAACCTTGTATGAACTTACTCCAGACTGATTCAGTTAATTTTTCAGTACTTATACCTAATGATCAGCAGTGTGGATTTCCGGGACACTTTAAGCGGAACCTGTCACACTCAACAGACAAGGAAATATCGAATTTCTTCTGCGAATCGGGATCAAATACTTTTATACATGTAAGCCACAAAGATCTTGATGACAAATACCTTGCCTATAAGTGTAGTAGCAACCATGAAGGAACATCTTGGGATTTCTTTGCGGACAATGCACGGTACGGCGACAACGTGACTTCGGAATGGTGGATTGCTCCTTATCCCGGTACCCCAAACTGTCAATCTGATATTTTTAAGCTGATGCGAATGAAGGCATCTCATCAGATGTCTAATTGTGACCCACGTGGGTCCATGAAGGTCTTATCTGCCAGAGATTTACGACAATGTATGCTGTATGCATGTGAGAAGGGGTACAATGTCATCAACTTTTTCAGTAACGACGACTTTGTTGATTGTGAGCTGAGAAATTGTGGCAAATATAAGGGTGGTGACTATGCGTTTCAATATAGTGCAACTGGTGGAACATATGGATATGATGTCTATGCATTACATCCAGACTATAGCATCCGCAATATCACTGATAATCCAACAACAATTGCTCCTGCTCTAGCAATGAATCAAACATGTAATGCACTATGTATTGTATTTGCTGTTTTGTTTTTTGGAATAACCATAATTTCCATAATCGTGGCTGGATTGTATTTATGGAAAAGAAAGGCTGAAAAGAACAACAACAATAAACAGGGGGAATCTTATGAAATGGTTCCCCAAAATTAAGAAAATCGAGAAAATAAAAGCAATTCATTTCATATGTGCTAATAAGTTGTTTTGCTTGGCATATTCGATTTCATAATCATGGACTCTTTACGGAAGAGAAACGATGAAAAAGCAACAATTAATCGAATACATGGAAACATAATTTTTTAAATGTTTTCTTAATATTTCTCACGAGATTCTATTCACGATTAGATATTTCAATCATTTTCAGATTTTTTGATAGCAAAGGACAAAGAATGCCATATTTGATCAAATATCATAGAGAAAATAAATAATAAATATTCTTTCATTGTCACCAGAGCCATCTTTGTTGAGAAGTATTAATGAAATAGCAGCGAGTGTATTTACTTCCTTTTAGTTCAGCAAATATGCTTCTTTCAAAGGTTTTTTGAATATGCTCTCACGACATCTTTTTTGATATAATTTTCGAAAAACTTCGATTGAGTGGTACGGTTTACTCCCAACTCTTTCTAGTGTATTGATTGTTTCAAATTCAAATATAAAGTCATATGCTTTTGATTTCAATACCATTTTAAAATTTTATGTATGAAAGAGGATATGATGTTTTCTCGTGGTACATAGGGGTTTGTCCTCAAAATCCACGTTTTTCATGACCAATCAGACGATTACCATGTTTCCCCACTTTGAGTAGTTGAAACTGGAATGTATGAGAGCATTTTATTCTAAAATTACTCCCAAGTTTTGCTATTAATTCACTATAAAGCTTTTCAATATTTCGATTTTAGACCAAATCAACCATTTGAAATCGTTTGCCTCATTCTACGTGCCTCTTTGTAATATGATTAGAACATGTCAGATATTGAGATTGGTGCCCTTACAAGAGAAAGATGAATTACAAAAATATATATCATAACAACAAATACATAAATTTATCCTTAGAATGGGCCATCGTAACATTATATTTGGTTTCATTATTTACCTCTCTAGAACTTTGAACCTATCTACACACATTTGCAACGTTTGAAGACATCGCTACCTTTTTACGACCTTGCATTGTGCGCGCACCTACTTGAGGTAGGGGTGTACCATAGACCTAGAAAAAAAGATAATCGAACTTAAAATTCTTCAATATCAATAGATTCTACAGGGCGTCAAATAAGTCTGTTCTCCCCTTTTACTTGTTAATTTTATTTTGTTAAAGTTATCATACTTTCTTGTCACTAATAATGAACTCTTCCTAAAATTGCTGCAATGTTTCCTGAAAGGATGTAGTTGATTATTTATTACGTCAAAAGAGTAAAATTAAAAGTAAAATAAAGAGTAAAATGTGTATCATTGTAGAATTGAGGCTCTCCAAGCTGCTTGAGGGAAGCATCCGAACTATTAAAAATCTGAAATATGAACATCATTAAAAATGCTCTTAAAAATTGGGAATTCAACCTATGTCTCTGAAATTTGTTGTGTGATAAGCAAAGATTCCCCTTGATATATAATAATTTCTATGATTTATAAGAAATTTCTAAATGTAAAAAGTTAAGGGGAGAACAGACTTATTTGACGCTATGTAGATAACCTTTTGTCCCTCATTGAGATTTCTCACGTATCTTACTTGAAAAAGTTTATATTCAGTTTCGTTTTGTATTTTTTTCATAGGTCTATAAAACTTTTTATTCCATAATACTACTGTTACGTTTTCCCAGGGAAATATGAAGGAATAAAAATCGTATTGAATCGTATTACATGAAAAAATCGTATTGTTCCCGGGAAAAATCGTATTGGAGCGTATTACATGAAAAAATCGTAATGTCCTCGGGAAAAAATCGTATTGGAACGTATTAACCTATTTTTGGTGTTCTTGTTATTTTTAACCTTAGCTAATTGATAAAAGCATTTTCAAAATGTAACATTTTAGAGGAATGTATTATGGAATAAATAGGTTATTTCTGGTCGGGATTAAATATGGGTTTCATTCCTCGGAAAATATTATATTGACCTTGGGAAATATGATATTGACACTCGGTCGCTGCGCTCCCTCGGTCAATATCATATTACCCTTCGGTCAATATCATATTGTCCCTCGGAATAAAACCCATATTCAATCCCTCCCAGTAAATAACCTATATACCGTCGCACTCGAGGTATTAACCAATTAATACATACAATAATAATTTCAAAGTTTTCAAAGGCTACAAATTAATTTCATTATGTCCATTTCGCTTTTGATTACATAGTAATATTTATCAGAAGGTTTCCCTCAAATTACTATTTAAAGGAAGAGGTGTGTTTTTTGGCAAATACCCCTATGGTCAAAATGAATCATTCTTAGGTGTAGCATGAAGAAAAGAATGTCATAAAATTCTTTGAAAAGTATTAAAGTGCTTTGGCACACATTGGCTGAGATAAGGGCCATTTGGTTCACTAAGGTTGTATTGACTTACATGGGGCTGTGTATCATTGACTTAACATAAGGATATCAGCAGATCCCAATAGAGGCCAGTGGTTTCCATTGATTATCACAAAAATACCAAAAATACACTATGACCTGAATCGATTGCAAACTTAATATTTTCACAATATGACACAAATGGTTTATCTCATCAAATGTGCAAATATGAAGTTTGCAATCGATTCAGGTCATACTTAAAATTAAAAGATTGTACATTTTTTCATCATTTTTTCCCTACAAAATGGCTATAGAAAAATGCTCCAAAACAACTTTTACATTTATAAAAAATTATACAACTTTGTAAAACTAAAGAATATTACCATTATATTTCATTATGTAGTGACATATTCGGATAAGATGTAGGGATGTGTAGGATGCAAATGGATTTTGACAGACACAAAAATACTTCCTGGTTTGGAATCTATGCCTCTACACTTCATGATTGAATTATGACCCTAATAAGTGGCCTGTACATCAAACAGTGCTGTATGTAGGTCAACAAGATACTAGTGTGCATATGAATGTAATAATTAAAGCAGAATACTCATTTTGAAAAATCAGATGAATTTTTTTTTTTCTCATGGGGAGACCCCAATGGAGAGTGCATATGGTCCTTTATCAAAATCCAAGTTTGATTTACAAATTGGTAATTCCAATGACATATCATTCTTGATATATTTCTATGAACGCTTTGTTCTGTGGTCATTCTATTCAATATAGAAGGCGGACCAGAAGCGTTTTAAATTTAATTGTTCATTTCGCTTTAATTAACCACCTTAACACAAAAGTAGTAAATCTGATCAGGTATAAAGAATAATGACACGAACAGTAGATGTGTCAGTTGCTGGCATACTTTTGCCGGAATGTTGCAAGTAACTTTGACAATACAATATGTTAAGAGTAACATGGTACTGTAGGTGTAAGAAAACATAATGTTATGGGCTGGGTTATAGCCCGATATCTGTACTCTCAGACATGCAATCAATAGGAACAAAACATGCAATTTTAGTCATTTTCAAGTCTCACCCATTTTATATTTGTAGCTTCCAGCAAAAGAATACAGCTTAAATTTTTTTCCTAAAAACTAGGCCAAGCTTTATTTGTTACTACAACTATAATAATGATAATGTGCTACTATTTATAATTTTTGATTTGACTTCATAGTACCATACACCTGGAAAGTGGGCGTGGTCAATGTTACAATTCTGCAACATGCAGTCAAAAACTTTTACCTATAGAAAGCAAATCAGTGGATTTAAAACATCTTCAATTTTTACGTATACTTGACAATGTATAATTCATTTATAAGTACTAGAACATAGAACCATGGGCTTTCAATTATCTAGTTGAAAACCCATGATAGAACTCTACATATTTAGGCTTTACATATTGTTTTCAATTTAGTACAATGTATCATAATGAAATCTAATGGTGTTTCATTTTGAACTTCTTCTCGGATAATGACAAAATCATCTTCTATATAACCAATGGCCACCAAAAGATTTAGCCCGATTGGTTGACGTTTAGACCCCCGCCTTACCGCAACTTGTTTTGTATGGGGTCCACCACAATGCAAAAAGTCCATTTTCAGTGTTCACTAGCACATGAAATGTAAGTCACAATGTTTCCAAATTACTTTGGCAACACGGTGACCAAGTATAAACAGTGGAAATTGTCCTGGTGTGAAAGAAATGATGGTCCTCCAGGGATTATGGTACCCTTTCTTAACGGCCCTTACTGGCCCTGATTGCGTATAAGATAATAAGGGAAAGAGTTGTATTTAGGTCACCATATAAAACAAAGGAGAGTAGGACCATAATTTGATAGGACCTCCTACCCTTTTACACCGGGCGTGTTTTTTCAAAATCTTTAGACGTGTTTTGTAAGAACATGGGATGCGACATTCGTCAGAATGGAACAAAAAGGTAATGATATTCTATATTTTACAAAATTGCCTAACTTAATTACTTCTACCTAAGACTACCTTCTTCATATCCACGAATTAATCGATTTTGGGGATAATTTCATCATACTTCATATTAATCGGTCAATTCAAGGAGGATTGGCTCCCAGAGTGCACCACCGATATTCTGTCCCATATATGGGTATGTCGTAATACAAAATTCGAATTCAAACAGCCGCCATTTTGTTCACTTCAACATTTAAATCGTGAATTTTGGTCTTATTTCCAAACGAAAAATTCCAAAACTCACAAGAAACGATCGAGATATTGGTTCGAATCTTTTGAACTGTTTATTTTGAATTTATAGTCGGTTTTAATTTCAGAAAATAACGACATTTCGACGTTTTCATTGTTGGAAAATATCGAGTTTCGATCCTGGGAGCCAATCCTCCTTGGGTCAATTTGACCTTTTTCCATATAAATGAAAAATAGATGGCATCATGGGTATTGGTAGGGCTAGGGTCGGGCTACAATACATGTAAATGTATTACCAGAGTGACCCATTTTATTGAATTAAGAAGTAATTCCATTTTGATCAACTTAAAACACCATTGGAATATAACTATATGATCTTATTGACAATGTATTATTACACATTAAAATTGTGATCCTTGTAAGAGTAAATGAACTTTTAAAGGTTTTTCAGCATCGTATCAATGGGAATTTAGCCCGACCTTTTTTAGACAACTAGAATATCATTAGAATTTGAATAAAGGTAAATAATGGTGCAAATCAAAGTTGTTTTGATAGAAAATTACACACAGAATTAAAATATGCCATTAAATAGAAGAAAATGTTAGTCTTTAATGGTTAAAAACGCAGATCTCCTAAAATCTCATTAAAAACGAGACTTCAACAAGATTTCAAAGCTCTATGGAAAAAGGACCAAGTTTAAACGGACAATCCATTCGTGGAATAATATTCACTACTCTAAAGATCGTGTTAATATTTTAACTATCTTTATCTTAAGATTGCAATAAATGACCAAAAATATAGAAAGTGGAGTTAATGATGGAAAAAGACAATATAACGTCATGGACGTGTCTTGTAATAACCTTGTTAACGATTGGGAATCGTACAGATAACGCTTTAGACGTGATAAAATTAACAACTTTGAATTGTCTTGTAATAGTGTTCACATTTCACATGTTTTGTTGCTTAATAATTTGTCTGTGCTTCTGAAAATAATCGCATTAGTATTTTGTAGATGAGTGCTTGTAATACATCACAATATTTTTTTTATTTCAGTTCCCCGGAAAGTGTCAGATGTGCGCTTTAAAAAAGCACACGTTCCTTGAACATTATGAGAAGGTACGTCCAACTGATATATTCACAATAGACGTCCCTATCCACTATCAAGGAATATGGGGATATAAGACTATCGATTATGGGTTTCGGATGTGCAAGAAATTTGGTTTGGAAAGTTGTTTTGTGAAAAACAATTGTGTTTTTCAGATTTTGTTTGATTTTTCAAATGCGAGCCAAATTGTTCCTCGTATGAGCCAAGCCAATTCAACAAAATTGTGTGGAATATTTAGGTAATTTATGATTACCATTACCATTTAAAACATTTTATTACCAGAATTTGGAATATATGAACATTCCTTTACCTCTAGATATAAATCTCACCTATTTGTTATTGTATTATGTTTTGTAAAAATGAACAATAATTTGTTGTTTGACCCCTTGCGCCCCAAGGACCGCAGTTACCAAATACCTTACTCACTTCGAGAGCCATGGATGGAGGAGGGGGGGGGGGGTTATATGTCTTTACGATGGAGCAAATTCACAAGAACTCGTGTGTTTAAAAAAAACAACTAAGTACCCCAGTAAGAAACTGGATATTATATCTCTGGAGGATGAAAAATTGGAAAATTTGGAGTCAAAAGAATAAATTCAAGTAGCATGTCCTATCATGTCTTATATACACGTGATCCCCCCTCCATTCGATCCCCCCTCAATCCGATATTAATTTATTTTGATTATTTTTTGTATAACGCTTAGAAACTAACTTTAAAAAGTGAGCAATGTCATTAGTATTGTGATAATAACGTCCCTTATACCTATTTATAACAGGTCGTGTAGACCATTGTTGCCCGATTTATAGTAAAAACATTGACTTTTGCACGTTGGTGATGATGCTTCTTTCTTAAAAGATCTCATATCTTAGAGGGGTATCAGTTAAAAAAAAATACTAAATGATCTAACATATTTTGCCATGCACTGCTATGGCATTATTTTTGCTTCTTTATTCATTAAATTCAAATACATTCGCTAAATCCATTTTCCATTCGGTAAAAACGTTTATATATTTGTTACAGCAAATTAAATTTTCAAAATAGCCAATGGATTAAATCACGTAATATTATGTGCATTAAATTACATATTTTATTCGCTAAATGATATGTTTTTTTGTGTAAATTGTTATGGTATTCCTTGAGAGTAACACATTATATGCACAATATTGAATTTCTATTTGAACACTACCGATATAAGTTTGTCTATATTTACCAAATGGTTTATTTTGCAAAATGGCCGCTCAGCTATTCTACATCGTTCAAATATATCACGTGACTGAAAGTCTCGTAAAGTATCGAAAAATAACGAAATTTATCGAATGTGGCATTCGGTATTAACCGAATATAAATAATCTAAATACAGAATGTACAAATAATTAATTGAGTTATACGTGCGTTAAAAACAAATTGATTCGCTGTATCGCACAAATACATGTATAAATATCAAATGTAAATGCCAAAGTGTAATCATTTAGCGAATATAAATTGTATAGATTATTATATTCGATAAAATAAGAAGCATTCGATAAATTGGGTAAAGGTTTGGCAAATTGTTTGTTTTATTTGGTATGTATGGAATATTTAATGGACCGAACAAAGAAGCAGTTTAAACACCATACACTCCGCCTATTCATTTGGCAATGCAGCTGTAAATTTTCTCTTGAAAAAATAAATCTTCCAAATTTGTTGAGTTTTCTTGCAGAAATCGCCTTATCCCCCCTCCATCCCATTTGTACGACCACCGGGCGTGAACACAATGAGCGAGTTAATAAACAACACCATTGTCTCATGGAGTAAATGAACATTCGTTGAATCATGGATTACGCTACTGAAAATAATTATCTTTACATTACAATAGTGCAGTGACAGTCAAGTGGATTAGCCTTCTGATGTTTTGGCAGTTACATATTTATGTCGCTTTCCATAATCCGTATTTATTGCGCATTTGGAAAGTGATCCCAAAGATCCTAACTGTATAGATAGATGGCAGTTGGATAGATAGATGGCAGTTAAAACGCTAACAAAAGTAAACAAAGGCTCCGACGATTATGTCGGTTTACTACTACATTCTGAGTCATAAGTACATTCTAACTGTATAATTCTGAGCATAAATGTGTATGGATTAACGTTTACGATACAATTGTAGCGATATACCTTGATTTATCGCGAATTTTGGACGAAATAAAAACATTCAAGAAATTTTCCTGGATTTGTCAAAGATGGCGACTTTTGATGGAAGTAAGACCTGCCTTGTCGATATGACATGCGGTAGGGGGCTGTGTGCCCTGCTTCTTCAGTACCGGAATGTGACTTGTAGGCGAAGACACACACCTTGGAAAAACGTCGATTACTACTTTTTTCAAGGCCTAACTGCGTCGCTAACATGCTAAATATAAGAGTTAGCTGACGTTTGGGAGTCTGACTTACCTTCTAAAGGTTAGAACCCGAATCTTAATGAAACCACATCACCTTTGTTCCGTCAACCATGGAGCATTTGCCACAGCATCCAAGAGGTAAATCATTGATCGAGAAAATGAATGATTTCCTTGTAAGTTCCGGAAGTTTCAATACGAAAAATTACCGAACATATGTGAAAACCGAATATTTGTTCGTTGTTTTCACGATTTACAGGTTCGTTTGTTCTTCAATGTTTTGGTCTAAATTATAAAGCATCACCAACAGGTCTTACTCTATTAATCGACTAATACAGCAGACGGCTCATATTTCTACGTAGCATTTCATTCAGACCAATAGTGGGAGTGTAGATCACGCAGTTTCGTTCGTTGCGTACTTCACTTGAAATTGGTAATTTTAAATATTGACTACTTCACTTAGCTTGGCGGATGTAGAACATTGCTTAATATTCTTTTAATTTTCACACCAGACATGCTTGGTTGACACGTCAACAAAGTAAAGTTCAAGGGTCAATGCGTTATTTCGTGATAACTACAACGCCTTCCCGGAAGTCAACATTGATGAAAAATGAAAAAGTCGGAAAAGCATTTACGCTAATTTCTATCAAATGCTATGTTTATGCATCATCATCGACGCAACAAAGGTGATATGGTTTCATTAAGATTCGGGTTCTAACCTTTAGAAGGTAAGTCAGACTCCCAAACGTCAGCTAACTCTTATATTTAGCATGTTAGCGACGCAGTTAGGCCTTGAAAAAAGTAGTAATCGACGTTTTTCCAAGGTGTGTGTCTTCGCCTACAAGTCACATTCCGGTACTGAAGAAGCAGGGCACACAGCCCCCTACCGCACCCCAAATGGATTTAACACTGAAATTGATGGATTTAACACAACAAGTGAAAGAGATACGTAAGGAGTTAGCACAAGTAAAGAAAGACTATGAAAGTGATGTTAATAGACTGAACAGAATGGTGAATACACTAAAGATCGAATTAGGTCAACACACATGCGATGTGATAAGCCCTATGTTTTCCAAGCCTAATAGGCTAAGGGCTAATTCTGTTCCGACCAGTTCCACAGTCAACGTAGCCAATTCCCAAACAGCTGTTCGCTCAAAACAACAACAAATAGGTGATACTAACAACAAACCCGAAACTCAAGGTCATTGCAACTCTACCTGTAATACTCAGTGTGCTGACTCAACGCCGACCCCAGGGGCAATGCCCCCTAGTTCGAATACTATATACATTCAGCTTTATACAGCCAAGCACCGTTATTAAGGACACAACTGTGATCGACAAAAACACACGTGAAAACATGAAAACGCCAAAAACTGGAATTAAACCCTCAACGACAGTAGCCATAGGTGATGAATCTAAAGAAGAAACCGATGGGTTCACGTTGGTTGAACGTCGTAGAAAGTCACCTCGCGCCACCGAAAACCGCTTTGGTGAAGAGAGACCAGCGAAAATGCAGACTTTAGGGAAGACCCCGAAGCTCAATAAACCACACGACGTTAAAGAGACGCCTGTTAACAAGCCAATGAAAGGTCTCAAGGGTGCGTCTTTTGAAAGATCGCAATCGCTATACCTCGAAAATATTCAAATGGACGATAATGATACCGATGATGATATTATTGCACTTGTTAAAGAACATGCAAAAAGTAAGGGGATCAAGTTAATGCAAGCATACGTTATCCATAACCGATTCTCGATGTATCGTGTTGGCGTCAGAATGACTGTTCCCGTCTCATCAGCAGATAAGGCTGTTGAAGATGATTCATGGCCTGCCCCGATAAAATGTCGCCAATGGCAGCGCTTCAGGCAGAACGCAAATTATGGTGACAACATTCCCTCCCGGATTACATATAGGTCCAGACGATATCAACATGATAATAACCTTATCGATCGACCGTCATGGGAACGCGATGATGAGAAAACTGATAATGACTATTTTAAAGACGACAATATGTACCACAGGAACATGTGTGACGCAACACGGGAGTATGTACGGGAGAAATTCGGCAATAACCTGGGAGCAACAGGTTCTTACGCTGACTGGTAGATAACTGTTCTTTACTATCGAAACACTGCCCTCATATTTGAGATGCATACCGTGTTTATAGTTTTTTCTCTTTTTAATTATAATTATACTCTTCTCTCAAATGCATGTAACAGATTCAACTGGCAAACAATTGGTTATATCCGCATGGAACGTTAACGGGTTGAATGCATCGAATGTAAGGCTACATATGCTTTGCGAAAATTCGGATATTGTATGTGTAAATGAACATTGGTTATTTGAAGGAAGTCTTAACGAACTACAAAATGTTCATGACAGATTCACTTATACAGCTGCTAGTAGTAAATCCTTGGATCCCTTAGATCAGGGCCATGTTATTGGAAATGGTGGGGTTGCAATACTATGGCGGAAGTCACTTAGTCACTGCATCTTTCCAGTAGTGAAATACAAGACCGATCGAGTGATTGTAATCAAAGTTCTACAGCCCCCCTACAAATGTGTTTATGTCATATGTTGTTATCTGCCCCATGCAAACTGTAAAACGGAAAATTTTCTCGAGGTATTAGATTATCTAGAGAACGTTCTTGAAGAGGTATCATCTCAGAACAGTAACTGTGTTATAATTGGAGACATGAACGCTCACTTTGGCGATAGTGTAGGTACACGTGGTACAGGTGCAATCTCAAATAACGGTAAACTCCTGAATCAAATGTGTAAACGAACTGGTTTGACTCCTATAGATATGTTCCCAATTTGTACGGGACCAACATATACGTTCTTTAGGGATTATACTGGTGAGTCGTACATTGACCATATTCTTGTCACCGGCGGTCTTGTTTCAAAATGCTTAAATGTAAAAGTGTTTGATGAAGATTTAACAAATATGTCAGATCATTTGCCAATTAAAGTAACTCTAAATATTGAAACTCAACCAGCAGCGAGAAAGAACGAGTCTCGTTCTTATAAGTCACGCCCCGCATGGAATAAAGCTACAGATGAGCACTTGAAACAATATAAGCAACTGATGAATGTGAAAATTTCTAGCCTGATACGAGATATGAATAAAAGTGGCAGTATGTCAAACATGGACATTGAACTATTTTTTAATGAATTGTCCGATATAATTAATGATGTAACCTCCCAGTCCTTACCAAAATCAAGGTTCAACAAACATTTAAAACCATATTGGACGGAGACTGTAAAAGAATGCTTGAAACAAAAGAAAATGACGTGGAATAGATGGAAGTTCTATGGAAAATCTAGAGAGCCAGAAAATGCATATTGGAAGGCTTACAAGGACGCAAAAAGAATGTTTAGAAAGGCAATCCGTAGGGCTCAATATGATTTTGAAATTAAGTGTCAAAAGGAAATTGATGACGCTGCAGATTTATCCTTAAACAAGTTTTGGTACTTGATCAAACAACGCAAGGGTAATTCGTGTAAATCCATCGCAATACGAAATGATGAAGGACTAGTGCTCACTGAGCCCGATGAAGTACTAATGGAATGGAAGTCCTATTTTGAGAAGCTAGTGTCCCTCAAGAAAGATACACCATATGACAGCGAATTTGAAAAGATGATTAATAATGAAGTAGATGAAATGAAACGAGACAGTTTTAACAATGACGACGGAGCTTTCACAGAGGCATTAACGTGCAATGAAGTACATCTAATCACATCCAAGTTAAAAAATGGGAAAGCTCCCGGGTGGGATCAAATTACACCGGAGCACATTAAGAATGGGGGAGATTTATTAATCCAAGCTCTAACACGTCTAACAGGATCTTAAGAGGTTCTGGACAAATCATTTGATTCTGGACTTGTCATATTTTTTTTTCAACGAAATCACATCCAAGGGTTGAATTTTTATAAGCTATTTAGAGAGTGAGTCCTGCCTAGTATTAATTTCAATAAAAAAGTTAAAATAGAACCCTATTTGAGAGTCAATCTAATACTTACATTACATTGATAAATTAAGGCAAATCCTGAAATATAGTGCATTTTTTATGAAATATTATCCAGCAAGTTTTAAGATGAAACGGTCTTATTTAAATACAAATCATAACATGATGATATTTTTCATGAAACATTTTTTATTTTTAATTTAGGTGAAAACCCTTACACGATGATGTGTTTTCATAACTTCTTTCATAAAATTCCATCAAGGGGTGAAGATAAAATGATCGAATTTAAGTGATTTAAGGATCACGAGAATATGTTTTCTTGGATATTTTCTATGAAATCCCATCCAATGGTCAAGGTAAAATTTTGATTTTGATTTGGTATTAGGTCACGTGTTCCAAAGATCCATATAAGGCCCATAGAACCATATAGGAACGTCATTTTGAATGTCACGTGATAGATCCATATAAGGCTTTTAGAACCATGTCGGGAAAGATGAGGGGAAGCCCCTGACACCTGTTTCACGATTTTATCCGAACGTTGTTCGGATCATTTCGGTTTTTATGCACTTCATTATTGTACCGAAGTTTGCCGATTCGATTCGTCGTATTTCGGAATCCTGGTGACAATTTTATACTCCATTTGGAGTATTTTTGATCTACTTCTTATGACGAAAATTCCCGAACCTTGTTCGGATTAATCCGGATTTTCTGACCTACTTTATCTTCCGAGATTTCACGAGTTAACATTCGTCTCATTTCGGAATCCTGGTGACAATTTTATACTCCATTGGAGTATTTTTGATCTACTTCTTATGACGAAAATTCCCGAGCCTAGTTCGGATTAAACCGGATTTTCTGACCTACCTTATCTACCGAGATTTAACGAGTTACATTCGTCTCATTTCGGAATCCTGGTGACAATTTTATACTCCATTGATGTATTTTTGATCTACTTTTTCTGGATTTTGCCCTACTTATTATATCTTGACAACAAGCAAATCAAAAAGTTCGACATGAACGGGTCTCGATCAACTAACATAGAGCGTGGAAGCCAGGCACGCTAACCATGAGGCCAACGTGCTACCGATATGAAAGAACAAAAGTATTATATATTTATACCGAGCGTCAATTCAAAATGATCCTCACTTTTGACTCCACTTAAATACGACTCGTCAGTTGTATCCAGAATAGGTGAACGCCTATGGCGCTAGTGAATAACCCAGTCCCAGGTGAGTGGTTCGTATCCCTCCGTGATATACTATTTTTGTTTTATGAAATACGACAGAAAGGAGCAAGGTGTAGTTTGAAAACAAGACGTTAGTTTGTTTCAAAACAGTTTGGAAACATTAATCTCTGATAATTTAAGATTTTCCACTCCTGAAGGGCCTCTAGATCTATGAAATTCATTAATCCACTCAGTAAAAATACGATTTCTCTGCAACCTGATGTCCAATCAAGATCATTCAAATATATATGTGTTCCTGACACGTTTGGGCGTCCGGGAATAGCAAGGTCTACACAAAGTTTGCACGCGAAATTGACTTTAATTCATGACTGAAATCGGGAAGACAAAATTTGAGATTCACAAACAAAATTGCTTGTGAAAACTATTTACAAAAGTGTTCCAGAGACTCTAATCTACTTGGCTTAGGTTTTATTTGAAGATACATTGCCTTATTAAGCAGGTAGAGGGGCATACAGAATACGGAAGCAAATGCTATGTTGAAAAATTTCTATATTTCAATTTGAACCTGTTATTACATGTCACGTAGGCCAGTGTTTTATATGGGGATTATATGTACTTTACTTGTTTACATGAACGTAAATCATTACATGAAATCTGCATTCTTCCGGGTTTATTCTGGGTTTGTATTGTCCTTTTGGGGCTTTTCGACTTTAAAACAAACCCTACCTAAATGGATTGTGTCTCGGGAACGTTTTTGTAAATAGTTATTATAAACAATTCTGAAAGAATATCACATATTTTTGTCTTCCCGATTTCAGTCATGAATTACGTCAATTTCTCGTGCAAACCGGATGCCAGAACATGTCAGGAACATAAAGATACTCGAATGATGTTGATTGAACATCAGGGTGCAGAGAAATCGTAATTTTACTGAGTGGCTTCACGAAAAAATAAGCAGCACTTTAGGCCACCTTAAATACAACTCGTCAGTTGTATCCAGTTGGAATCCCAGCGTATTTTTTTATTTTTTTAATTATATGGTTGTGCTTTGATTTTACGCTGAAAACATTTATAACAACGTCAACCTTATATTAAAACATTTATTAGACTCCAGATGTCAATCTGGAGTCTATTGTTTTTGCCAGTATTCTTATTCTTCTTATTCTTATTATTCTTTGGGAGTTTTTTCAATAACTATGAGGTATCCAGTAAGAACCATAATACAGTTGATTTAGGTTCAGTATCTAGTTGGTGGGAAATTGGGTCAAAATTTTATCTAGGTCAAAGGTCAAGAACTAGGTCAAATCCAGTACTTTGTCACTTTTTTTGATTTTCTCGGTCGTCCTTCAATATTTTTGATCCGTTTTTTTTTCATTGTGTTCCTCATAAAAATGTAGAAAATCTAGGGTCGATTTAGTTTTTTGGTATCTCAAACCGATTTCTAGATATCAGTGTCCGAAAACGAGGTCCAAAAAAAAGTTCTCCGAATCCAATGTCCAGGATATCAGTCTTATGGGAGATTTTCTCAGGATTCCGAATCTGAAATTCAAATTTCGATTTGATTTCCGGTTCAGAAGTTATGGCGTTTTGAAAATTCAAAAATCGCTAAATTTGGTGCCCCATGTTAATTCAATGGGAAAAAATATTTTTTTGAAGTGTAAAATACGAGATACAGACTAAGCACAGCTAAACATAATGGAAGCCCATAAAAGAAAGGGACCTCAAAACCTTCTTTTCATAAAAATTTGGACACCAAAATGCCTAGGTCAAAATCTAGGTCAAATTCAAAGTTTTTCCTTATTTTTGCGATTCTGACACTACAGATTAATTATATTCTTCAAAATTGTGTATACATGTAGCCAAGAGTGTGCTAATAGTGTTAGCCTTTTGCCGTCAGAAAGTATTTTGCCCCACTTTTGAGATATGGTGTCCGAAAAGTAGGTCAAAATAAAAAATTCTCCAAATTTAACGTTTGAGTTATGAATTAAGTATAGAATTTTCCCAGGAATCCGAATCTGCAAATCAAATTTCGATCCGACTTCCTGTTCGGAAGTTATGACATTTTGAAAGCTCAAAAATCGCTAAATTTGGTGCCCCATGTTATGTCAATGGGAAAAAAGATTTTTTTGAAGTGTAAAATTCGAGATATAGACTAAGTACAGCTTAAAATAATGAAAGCCTATGAAAGAAGGGGACCTCGAAGGCTACCTAACTTCAAAATTTGGACACCAAAATCCCCAGGTCAAAATCTAGGTCAAATTCATAGTTTTTCCTTATTTTTGCGATTCTGACACTATGTTTAAATGATTTGCTTCAAAATTTTGTATACAGGTAGGAAAAAGTGTGCTAATAGTGTAAGCCTTTTGCCGTCAGAAAGTATTTCTACCCACTTTTGAGATATGGTGTCCGAAAAGTAGGTCAAAATAAAAAGTTCTCCAAATTTAACATATGAATTATGAATTAAGGGTAGAATTTTCTCAGGAATCCGAGTCTGCAAACCAAATTTCGATCCGACTTCCGATTCGAAAGTTATGGCGTTTTGAAATTTCGAGAAAAATCGATCTGATGGTATCCTGATAGAAAGTCAAGAGTAGAGAAGAAAATATTGAAAAATGCATCCATCCTTCCTTTGTGATCCTATCGTATCCTTCTTATCTACCTTTCCTTCATATCCTCTCCTTCCTATCCTTCCTATTCTATTCCTTCTTCATATTCTATTCTATCATTCTTTCTTATTCTATCCTATCGTTCCTTCCTATTCTAGCCTATCCTTCCTTCCTTTTTCATCCATCCATCCATCCATCTTTTTCTGGATGACTCAACTTATTTTGGATGACTCGGCTTATTCTGGATGACTCGGCCAAAAAAAGTCTAGATCTGGAGTCTGAAATTGAACTTCGTTCAATTTCCAAAGTCTAGTTATCTTTTCAGTTGTATTAAAATGTAAAATATGATGTATGTCAGCTTATTGCTTTCTGGGGAACAGTCAATGAATCGGACACTCATGTAAATCGACATGGTTATAACATTGAGCTCAATGCAGTAAATTAGTTACTTCTATGAATCACAGCGGGATTGGTTTCATTTTATATGATTGCCAACTCTGGCGGTATTTTTGTAAATGCTTTTGACCGCGGTAAATGTGAAACTGATACAGTTGTGTATTATTCAGTTGTTTTATATCTTGGTCACATTTGCTCCGATTTTCACTACGGCGCCCGGCCGATTGAGTATTGTGTTCAGAAATGTATTCAATTTTGAACAAAATACTCGCAGCAAATGTGATCCAGGCATTACACAGCGGTATTTCGAACATACTATTGTTGCATAACCACGACCCAGCCAATTTTAAAATCATACTCCTTATTTAAATCCAACGATATGAGCTCATGGAAAGTATACATTTTAACTTTTATACATCTTTACAAATACTAGAAATCTACATGTTCGAGTGGATCACGAAAGGTCCCCACATAGCAGCAGTCTCCATAAAATGCAAAATACAATATAAATGCAAAGTATTGATAACTTGACTTTGACTGATTTTTGAATTGAGATGAACTTGTTGAAACCTCGTGAAACGCCAGATACTAGTACCTAGATGTGACCTTGAAATAATGTTGGCCAATACACATTGACTTTGACCTTAGGTCACCTAATCATGTGTCGTCAAGGGTCATTGTAGCCCTCAAGGTCCTTACAACGCCAAATACTTAGATATTAATTTTTGATCTTGAAACAAACTTGACCCAGTAACATTGGCCTTGAACTCAGTTCACCTAATCGTTGGTTGCCAAGGGTCACAGCAGCCCAAAGGACTTTAAATCACCAAATACCTAGATATTGATATTTTACATAGGAATGACCTTGACTTCAGGTCACCTAATCATGCCTCATCAAGGGTCGAATCTCAAACCAAGGGTAAAAACGCGTAAACCTAGATATTGACATTTTAAAGAGAGAATCGGATCTAGCAAGCAGTCTAACAAAAAAATTGTTTCAATTTTAGAATATTTCTGGCTTATGTCATTCCTTTTCATGTCTATTTTCTAAAAATCCCCAAAGTGCACTATTTATTTCAGGAAAACTAAAGAGTTTACAACAATGACTTTTGTATATTTCTTCTATAAGAATGGTTACTTATTATTTACAATTTTGCACTTTTAATCTATTATAACTTCATTAATTTCTAACATATTGTAAATATTTTGTGAGATATTGTATTTGAGATTGTAAGGAACAGTGTACGTCAGTTGTACATGTTGCTTGTAATTTTGTCACCTCCATATATCTGATTCTGTCTTTAACCTAGAATGACTTTGACCTCTGACCTTAGTAGAACGTTCACTGGCCCTTCAAGTATGAGGGCAAAAGGAGATGTCGAGACCTACTATAAAGCATGTTCGGTCTGTCTGTCATTTTGTCTGTCTGTCGGGACATCTCCTTCTACACCATTTAACCTTAGTGAGTTGGTCTCCGAAGGTCAGAGTTAAGTTCATTCAAAGGTAAACGATCAATGTCTAGGTATTTGGCGTTTGATGATACTATGGCCCTTGGCGAATTATGAATTATTAGATGAACCGAGGTCAACATTAATGTTTCTTGTACAAGGTCATCCCAAGGTCAAAGATAAATATTTAGGTATTTTACGTTTCAAGAACTTTGGACAAATTCGGTTCAATTCAAGAATTGGTCAAGGTCAAAAAATCAATTTACAGGTATTTTGTATTTTTTTGTAAAGATGTATAAAAGTTAAAATGTATACAGAGATAAAATAGGTTAGCTCCTATCGTTTCCTTGTGTATAGGTTTATGTCTCTGCGTAATAACGCAGATGCGAGCAGGGAGTTACCAGTCTCACCACAAGGTAGCTCGTTTGGGTCAGATAGCATGGCGGGTATGGTAGAAAGTTCCCTTTAACTTAAAGTACATCTGTTTTCGTGGTTCAATTTTCATATCACCCTTAAAATGTATCTAATAGCAATGCAAATTAAAATATGTCCAGTGAAAGAAAATGCAATACAAGAATAGATATTTCACTTTTTGTGATTTTGTAACAATGGGGTTATTTTTTGAATAACGCATTGAAACAACTTTAAAAAGTGAGCAATGTCAGTGTTGTGATAATAACGCCCCTCATACCTATTTATTACAGGTCGTGTAGACCATTGTTGCCTGATTTATTGCAAAAACATTGACTTTTGCACGTTGATGATGATGATGATGCGCCTTTTATAATAGATCTCATATCTTAGAAGCGTATCGGTTCAAAAAAATACTAGAAGACCTTACATATTTTGCCATGCACTGCGCCTATTCATTTGGCAATTCAGTTGTAAATTTTATCTTGAAAAAAATTAATCTTCCAAATTTGTTGAGTTTTTTTTGCAGAAATCGCCTACTCCCCCCTCCATCCATTTTGTATGATCACCGGGCGTGATTTAAGCTGCTGATATTCTTCTTTAAACGAGTCTGATCTTCAAAATCTATAAGTTGGACTCCCTTTATAGAAGCTTTGAACTGAATTTGCACTGCTTAATGCTGAAATTTTATTGTTTATCCATACATTTTAAGAAAAAATGTATAAAAAGAGATGTTAAGCCAAATGTTGCCCTAAAAATTCAGAAAATGTAAAAAAAATTTCGAATTTTCTATGTACAGGCCTTGTTGCCCCTTTAAGAAGCTCAATATGTAAATTATCTAATCAAACACTTCGTCCACCATTTTGAAACACTAATCAATCCAATCTGTGCTAGCGATTCATAGGGCGAGCCATTGGGATATTTCCAGGGTTCGTACATACCTGCAAATGTCAGGGAAATTGACTTAATTTTCCAAGTGCTGGAAATGTCAGGTAATTTTAAAATTAGGTCAAAAGGGCCAAAGATGACCGGGAATTTTGAAACGGTAGATATGTCAGGGAAATGTCAGGGAAATTTGTATCAGTGTTGAAAAAATAATGTTCCAGAAAGAAATTTAGGACTATGACAGGATATCAATGAAATCCAAAATGTAATATTTAGTTGATTCCACAGGCTAAAGTATGAAAATGTATAACATATATCTAAACATTTTACACTGTCTTGATTAATGAATTTCATAGATCTAGAGGCCCTTCAGGAGTGGAAAATCTTAAATTATCAGAGATTAATGTTTCCAAACTGTTTTGAAACAAACTAACGTCTTGTTTTCAAACTACACCTTGCTCCTTTCTGTCGTATTTAATAAAACAAAAATAGTATATCACGGAGGGATACGAACCACTCACCTGGGACTGGGTTATTCACTAGCGCCATAGGCGTTCACCTATTCTGGATACAACTGACGAGTCGTATTTAAGTGGAGTCAAAAGTGAGGATCATTTTGAATTGACGCTCGGTATAAATATATAATACTTTTGTTCTTTCATATCGGTAGCACGTTGGCCTCATGGTTAGCGTGCCTGGCTTCCACGCTCTATGTTAGTTGATCGAGACCCGTTCATGTCGAACTTTTTGATTTGCTTGTTGTCAAGATATAATAAGTAGGGCAAAATCCAGAAAAAGTAGATCAAAAATACTCCATTGGAGTATAAAATTGTCACCAGGATTCCGAAATGAGACGAATGTAACTCGTTAAATCTCGGTAGATAAGGTAGGTCAGAAAATCCGGTTTAATCCGAACTAGGCTCGGGAATTTTCGTCATAAGAAGTAGATCAAAAATACTCCAATGGAGTATAAAATTGTCACCAGGATTCCGAAATGAGACGAATGTTAACTCGTGAAATCTCGGAAGATAAAGTAGGTCAGAAAATCCGGATTAATCCGAACAAGGTTCGGGAATTTTCGTCATAAGAAGTAGATCAAAAATACTCCAAATGGAGTATAAAATTGTCACCAGGATTCCGAAATACGACGAATCGAATCGGCAAACTTCGGTACAATAATGAAGTGCATAAAAACCGAAATGATCCGAACAACGTTCGGATAAAATCGTGAAACAGGTGTCAGGGGCTTCCCCTCATCTTTCCCGACATGGTTCTAAAAGCCTTATATGGATCTATCACGTGACATTCAAAATGACGTTCCTATATGGTTCTATGGGCCTTTGGAACACGTGACCTAATACCAAATCAAAATCAAAATTTTACCTTGACCATTGGATGGGATTTCATAGAAAATATCCAAGAAAACATATTCTCGTGATCCTTAAATCACTTAAATTCGATCATTTTATCTTCACCCCTTGATGGAATTTTATGAAAGAAGTTATGAAAACACATCATCGTGTAAGGGTTTTCACCTAAATTAAAAATGAAAAATGTTTCATGAAAAATGTCATCATGTTATGATTTGTATTTAAATAAGACCGTTTCATCTAAATACTTGCTGGATAATATTTCTTAAAAAATGCACTTTAAAAATATTTCAGGATTTGATTAATTTATCAAATGAATGTAATGTATGTATTAGAATGACTCTCAAATAGGGTTCTATTTTAACTTTTTTATTGCAATTATTACTAGGCAGGACTCACTCTCTAAATACCCCCAAAAAATTAACCCTTGGATGTGATTTCGTTGAAAAAAAAATATGACAAGTCCAGAATCAAATGATTTGTCCAGAACCTCTTAAGATCCTGTTTTCTGTACAATGAGATGGTACGCACTGAATATATCCCAGAAAGTTTTAAGCTAGGACTGCTCATACCTCTCTTCAAGGGTGGTAACAAGGACATCTTATCAAAAGATGACCATCGTGGCATTACATTGATGACCACGTACATGAAAATGTTCGAGAGAATTATGATGTCAAGAAGCCAATTATGTGCACAAACAGAAGAGGTTTCAAACATGCAAGGTGTTAACAAGGCCAAATGTTCTAGTCTACACACATCTCTTGTTACAAGAGAAGCAATAGCAACAGGTTTAGAAAACGGTAATAATGTCATTGTGACGTCATTAGACATTAAAAAAGCATTTGATGGCGTTTGGCATATTGGGTTGTATCATAAAATGTATAAACAGGGAATAAACGGCAAACTATGGAGAATGCTAAGAAATTGTTATGATAGATATAAATGTGCTATTAAATTGAATGTGAACATAGACTCAATGTTTAAAGCAGTTAAAGAGGATTTAAATATTCCCCAAGCAATATCTCGGTTTCTAAGTGAAAATGCAAATATTTCAGATCTGTTTCCTGTGGAGCAGGGTGTGCACCAAGGTGGTGTTTGGTCAATGGAATTATACGCAAGGTACACCAATGAACTCCTAAATGAGATATGTGATAGTATGACTGGATGTTCTATAGGAAATGTTGTATGTAGCTGCCCCACGTTTGCTGATGACATGAACTTATTAGCATATCATGGTAATACAATGCAGGTTCTACTGCGTAAAGTTTTTGATTATAGCTGCAAATGGAGATTTCAGTTCACCCAAAGAAATGTAAGGCCGTTGTGTTTAGTAGAGAGAGAAACCCCCCAAACCCAATTCTGAAATTAGGGAATCACATTATTCCCATCGAGAATTCAATAGATCATGTTGGGCTGCCACTTACAAATAGCAATTCAGTAAAAGAATACATGGACACACGTATCTCGAAAGGAAGACGAGCAATGATTGCCTATTTAGGAACTACAGCCAGCAATAACAATCCAACAAATCCTCTAACAGCGTCAAAGATTTACTGGTCAATATGTTTCCCCACTATGACGTATGGAATGAGTCTTTTGCCTCTTAAAGATACTGACTACGACAGGCTAGAGACAGCACACAGGGGAATAGCAAAGAAGATACAAGGGCTTCCTATCACGACCAGCAACCAGGCAACCATACAACAACTTGGTTGGAGAGACGTAACGTCAAAGATCGTAGTAGACAAAATCATGTTAGTGTGGCAATTGTTATCTCTACCAATGAACAATGTATATAAGATGATCGCGATAATGAGAATCATAGCGTACAGAACACGTGATCTAGCTTTAGTGTCCCCTATTGGTGATTGCATGAGAGTAGCTGAACGTCTAGGCATTCAGCACAAAATATATGATATGATAGATACAGGAATGGTACCAAGTAAATGCGAATGGAAGAAGATGGTGTCAGATAATACAAGAGAATATGCAATGTGGCAGTGGAAAATACAATGTATGTTCAATCACAACGCTTCCCTATATAGGAATGTAATACGCTTTGACACACCAATAGTGTGGTGGAAAATTGCATTTCGCGAATGCCAATATATTCGCATATGTAAGACAATGATGATCCTACTAACTGGAGGGAGTAATCTATGTGCTATCACAGGCAAATGGGGCGACATGAAAGACAGGCATAACGGGCGACTATGTAAAGCTTGTGGTGAAGAGGATGAGACCTTGGAACATTTCATGTTAAAATGTAAATATTTCTCAGCCGAACGAAAAATCATTCTAGATATAGTTAAAAATCACTCGCTGATATTGAATCAAAGTAATGAGCAAATTCTAAGACTAATATTTGGTGAAAATGAACAATTGGCACCTGATCAGTACATATTAATTGCGAAGAATGTTCATAAAATGTATACATGTGAAAGCAGAATGTAATTTGCGTATCTCAAATAGTCAAAATAACTACAGAGCATTGGGCCTGTTGCGGTTACGGGTCAACGCGGTAGCCTGGCGTCCGGCCGTTTAATAGGGGGTGCTCTGGATGTGATGTGATTACTGATAATGTTCCTTATATGTATATAATGTATATAACTTTTTGCTAATTTATTTTCTTTTATAAGAAATTGTACTCTTCAGAATTGGAGGAAATAAAGATACAAACAAACAAACAAACAAACTGTGATGTTCTGGTACTGTGAAATCGTTTAAGTCTGTGGAAGTACAATATGTGTAAAACTTGCGACGGAAACGTATCGTGTAGTATGGACAGTGGGAAGATTCTACTTGTCTTTATATGTGATCGGAGCAGTTGGAGTAGGATGGCTTTTATATCCGTAATCTGTGGATTAAATCGTACTGTCAGTAACTCAAATGATTCATTCGGTCTGGGGTTACAGTTTAGACTACGTGTTTTTATCTACCTTAGTATTATTTAGTACTTCGTATTATCTAAGTGTTCATTATCCAGTTCATATTCTATTCTTTCGGCTAAGCGTTTAGCTAAAACGTTTTAGGACCCTAGTCATAGTCAAGACGTCTTAGCGTTAAAACGTTTTACAAGCGAGTGTAAATCCATCGGTTTTAGCTAAGAGCTCTTAGCCCGGTTTTTGCGTTGCGCCGAACGAAACATTTGAAACTTTCCATTTACATATGTCGCATGGTCCTTCCCTTGTTCCCAATTTCATCCCAAAATTATTGAGAAGAACTTATTTGCCTGGCGATTTATCATAATCCTAATGTATGCATAGGACATATTCCTTAGTACAAAGTATAGAAGCGGGAAAGGAATAGCTATATTGACTGAACCGACCTTCAACCAGTCCTGGACTGTTTTTTTTTCATTTTACATGTATACCTACATATTTCTAAGACGTTTTAGAAAAACAGGTGTAAACTCAATCATATTTCGTAAGACGTCTTGAAAATGGTGGTGTAACTCAACATGATTTTGCTAAAACGTTTTAGCTAAGACGTCTTGAAATGTCGCGTGTCCCGTGTCAAGCTGCGCGCCTACTTAGGCGCGCAGTTTGTTTCGATCACAAACTGCGTGCCTAAGAACATTGCATCATTTAAGTTGGAGTCTGTATTTTGAAACGTAATTTAAAGACATTTATCCTGCATTGTTTTCTTGTTCAATGCGTTCATTCTGTGGCGAATATACGAATCTTGCAAATACTAGCAAAAACTATGTGCAAATGAATCTAAGTTTTAAAACATAAGCAGATTAATGGCATTTTCGTCACTGATTTAACGGGAATTTATACGTAAATCGATCTAGCACTTTAAACATAAATGACACATACTTTAGACTCGTTTTATATTTAATTCCTTACACATTTATCATGTATAATTCAAAATATTTCGAGATAAAACAGATAATCAGGAGATTAAAAAGAAATAAACCACAAACTGCGCGCCTATTTTAGCCAGAAATTACAAACTGTGCGCATACACTATTAAAACTACATAGTATCATTGGAATTTCTACAGAGGCACGTGTAGGTGTTTTTCATGTAGCTTTGGAAATTTTGCTTTATCGTCAGATTTTATGAGATTTTCATATTGAAAGTCAAAATGTATAATAGAAGTGACAATTAAGTTGGGAACGAAAAGAACTTTTATTTTCAGATCACCATCTTGGTGGATGGACTCTCATAGTGTTCCAATTATGGGGTTCTACTATTAGACACATATGTGCCTTGTATGGCGCTTATGTTTTCTAATAATACAAAACAAGCTTGGATAGGCAAGCAGTTTGGGAAATACATGTGAATATAGGCGCGCAGTTTGACAAGAAAAATGTTTAAATCACGTTTATGGCGTATTATCGTTTTGAACACAAACTTTGCTGCTTTAATCAGATGGAGTGATCCTATATATTCAAGCATACACAGACACAATGGCTGAATAAACGGCAAATGACGATAAAAAGACATAGATATAACTTTACACTGTAAATTTTGAACACAGAAGTTAGTTAAGACCCTTATATTGAGATAACAAGGTTTACATCGGGGAAAAAACATTGAGTACTATGAGTAAATTAAGTTCATCTTCACAGAATGGTACTATCTTTAGAACGAGACTAACCTTGTATTTTTCGTATTTTGGCTCTTTTTGGGAGTCGTGTCCTCCCCGTCTCACATTTTGAAATATGCGCGCAGTTTGTCAGAGTATCAAACTGCGTGCCTAGTAGGCACGCTGCTTGACATGGGCATCGTGTAATAGAAGTTAAGCAAAAAACCAATGTTTATAAAGTGTCCGACAAGAAGATGTTAAAAGGACTCGATAAAATTACCCTTTGCATTCGTTGGACTTCGCTTCTCAAAAGAGAGCTTCGTCTTCACCCTTTCAGTTTTCAATGAATCTCTAACTCACCGGTTGTTTACAACGAGATTCTGCGCGCAAGGTACGATAAAAATTACCAACGTTGACCAATGTTTACATTTTCGAATTAGAAGGGTTTATTCTTTTTAAAGGGGTGTATGTATTGAACATATCGTGCCATACAAAATAATTCTCATTTTTCCTAAATACGTGCGACTTGACTGTCTCGTTGCTTCCGTTCTCTTAATTGATGATCAGTTGGTCTGTTGGCTGAGTTGTCGCCTCGGGCAGGTCGCGGGTTCGTTTGCTGAAGGAATATATCTGTTCTTTACTTTTTGGTTGTAGGCGCGTTTGTTATAACGCATAAATAAACAAATATTATAGTGTACTTTAGCAACATGATGGCAGTTTTATAAAAAGTGTGAAATTATCATCCACATGTTGATATTTTGTCTGCCCTATAATGCTTCACGTTTTCATCCAAATATACAATATCATTACATAGCTAGACTTGCAAACACATGGATTATTGTTTAGCATGTGTACACCTCACACTACTCTACCACGTGACCACGTATGCGTGGACTAACTCAGGTTCACATACGTGTAGCTTAACCTCTCTATTTACTCACTCCGAGCACCAAACGTACCAACTTGTTGACTAAGCAGTCAATATACTCAAAAGCGACCTGGCTGAAAGCCAAAAATCTCGCGCAAGCACGATCGAGGTAGGGTAGTGTGACCTATCTGAGCCAAACTTTGGTTGGTCCTATTTATAGTCCCCGAGTATACGGACAAACGCGCACTGTATATAGATTCGCACCACACTTGCTTTCAGCCAAACGTCCCCCTGATAGCTCAGAAAAAGTGAAAAATTTCAATTTTTCTCTCTATAAACATTATCAAGCGTGTTGTTCAAAAAATGTCTACACGGTTGATTTGGATTGATTTAACTAAGACCCGGGCTGTGAAAGGTTACCTTTTCTTTGTGCTTGTCTTTAAGAGCAATCGAAACACTATGATACGTCCCTTCGGGTCAGAAAGCTTCGGGCCAGGTAGTGGTACGAAATGGCGGCACTTCCATTACTCTTTTTATTGTACCAGGGACTCGGACTTATCAAGGTTTCATCAGCAGGAACTCAAGCTGTAAGTCAAGGTAACTTTGCACAAACGACACCGTTTTATAAGGATTACTCTCACGAGTGTGCGCTTAGATTTTCTTCGATATAGATATCACGCTTGAGAATTTCAAACATCAAATAGTTCAAATGTTTTTGAAATAGTTTAGTTTCGTTTTGACGATTTTGGATAAAACTGGCTTTAACCTTTGCATTCGAGAATTAACAAGGTAGACGTTTTTCTCACATGAGTTTCAGCGTCTGAGCGATACAATGTACAATCAAGACCATTCGCATCTATTTCTATATGTTCCAGGTGACACGTATTTGTTTTGGAGGTAACAATGTCTGTTTAAAATATTGACGTAAGTTTTGAATGAAATCGGATGCATAAAAGTGCATGAAAACATTTTGATCATATGTACAATGGCCTATAACGTGGTGCACGTTGTACATTTAATAACGGGGTCAAAGGTCATGTCGAGGATTTGATAACTAAATAGCAGAGCCACGGGGGGAAGTCTACCCGCGTATATACAACCTACCGCCGAGCAAAGACCCGAAGATGTATGAAAATGTAGGGGATAAGTTAATAAACTCCTGTTTGTATATTGAATTTCTCAATATGAGAAATAGATAAAACACAGAATTGTTTTGTATTTGTAACCGATATAGTTGTTGTTCCAGGCACTCATGTTTAGAGAATAATGAGTACTTAATGCAATATTTACTATCAAATCGCTAAATTCAATTTCTAAATATTAGAATGATGTTTTACATCTTAAATAAGTAAGAACCATGGCTGTATTTACTCCATTTGATTCAAAGATACAATAGGTGCAAATATATCACATTTGTTTCACTGCCATACGTTATATATCATTGAAACCACCGATGAAAGTTTGAAAATGAAAGACCCGATTATACCAAGAGTACGATTTTTTAGGACCCGAGGCTACCGCCTGAGTATTCCGATTATACCGTGAGTAAAGCCCGATGAGGTAGTGAGTAAGTTTTCGGATGATCATATAATAACATTAAGTATATCACAAAAATTTCTGATAATATAATATAATTCCCGCAGCACTATACGTCAACGTCTGTGTCCCGCAAAGTTCTTTAAAACATTGAATTCATGCTTTCACTCCAATCACCATAATTTTCATTGTTGATGATAGCATCACTTCTATTTGACTATGCTCATAATCCAATGACTTTGGTACGTGTTATTTTATGAAAAAGTTATTTATTTTGAGTGGTCTAAAATGTGCAAAGTTAAAAGACCCGTTATGCTCATTCGCTCTCAATTTTGAATAAGATAACATATCAGTAGAACGGCTACTAAAATGAAAAAGATTGACCAGTAGAGATTAGGAACTTGAAACATATTCATTTTTTTTCCATACATATGAAAAATAATTGATTTAAATGCAATTTCGCGCTATTCCTATCCTCCAGTGTTGGTAGCCTAATTTCTGTCGT
This sequence comes from Owenia fusiformis, assembly GCA_903813345.2. NCBI lineage: Eukaryota > Metazoa > Annelida > Polychaeta > Sabellida > Oweniidae > Owenia > Owenia fusiformis. The sequence goes on from CAIIXF020000010.1 coordinate 15,804,120, forward strand.
GTCAGTCTGGGTCAAAATGTTACAATAATATTACTAACGAGGAACCCTTCTAATAAAGGCAATTAAATCAAGGTTCGAAAACTCTATTTCATCATCAGCACGTCATAAACTCGACGATGTCATCGGATCTCAACTGATTTTACTCAAGTAATTAATGTTCGGATTCTGAGATCCTTTACTCAAGATATTTTCGGATCTTTAATAATATTACTCATCGATCACATCGGGTCCGATGTCTGATAACATCGGATCTTTTAGCACAAAGTTTATGTGAGATTTTGATGTTCAAAAGTGATATTTACCTCATAGTTTGACACTTAATATATTATGCATATGACATGCATTTACCGACCCAGGTATTTCTCATGTATGTCTCGTTATCAATTAAAGCGAGTATGAATGAGAAAACAAACCGAAAACCATTATACGTTTTACTTATCTCTTAATTTGGACATAAAAATATATTTCAATTATAACACTGTGGCTAGTCGATCTATGTGGATGCAGTCATGTATATGCAATGTATCGTGGGTGCTCGCCTCTGTACTTTTCAATGGAAGATTTTTGCACTTCTGTTTAAATAATCTATATTTACTCATCCGTGTATGTCATACTTCATTGATTTACAAACACAAAGCTACGTTATAAACACACATTCTATGATATTTTTACGGAGAATAGATAACTCAAACAAGATCACTCGACCAGTTTTATCATCTCGCTCATAGCTGTGAGAAGGTATGTATAATTTGCCATAGGTTTACCTTATAATGGGGAATAAAAAATTCAAGTAATATAATTATCTCACGGACACAAATATGTCTGTGTGAAGTAAAATACAAATACATTTGCGTTTTATAATATTTTGGGGTTATAGTATGAAATATCCGCTTTAAAAAACAATTTAATTATGATGTATCATGTGGATTAGTAGACGTTCTTAATGGATTCAATGAACAGACTGGCTAGGTTTTAATTGAATCATTTTGAATGTGTGTATTTTTAATATTTTAATCCACAGTGTCCAAAAACAATAATAATGCTCACAAAAATATTTTTCTTCTTTTCACAACCTTTATTTTACTAACCAGGACGTTTCGGATCCTGTCTGGATCCTTTTTCAACTGTATAAAAACTGAACTGAAGCGCTACAAAACAATTAAATAAAAACAATATTACGTCATATCAATTCACCAAAACCATCTGATAAACACTACATGAAGTGTTTTCTATGCAATGATTATATACAGGCACTTATTTATTGTTACTGCGAATTTCAAAAGCCTCCAAATTGTGTGGAATAGAGCATGCAATGTTTTCAGGTTTCAAGCAGGTTTTAGTACATTCTGACCAATTGTATTTTCAGACTTATTCATTTCATGATTATGTAATACTGACCTACTTATCTGGTTAGCATATCTTTAAAGATATTTATTATATATAATGTTATGGTGTAAAAAATTCAAAACAAAAAGGAATAAAGAAGAAATGCCATGGAGAAGTCTCATTAATATCTCTTTAACAGATTTGCTTCAAATTTTCACACATGTTACATGGTAAGAAGTTCTACAGCTGATCAATTTTTCGATGGGCATTTTGCATTCTAGCAGCCATCTTGAACGTTTTTAGATAAATCTTGTCATTGCTATTCCAGGAAAACCACTTAAATCATTTTCTTGAAATTTTTACACATGTTACATGGAAAGAAGTTCTGGAACTTTTCGGCGGCCATCTTGCTTTCTGGGTCATCAAGTCCACACTGCTATGTTATTGGTACGATATTGTTCACCATGTGCCTTGTTTACTCTGTGTTTGTACTTTATACCACATAATAGATGCATTTTGTGTTTATAAATGCCCCGTGACATGGTGCACAATGAAAAGTTGTCCATACATATAGGCCACATACATATATTTTCTCTTTAAGTCCCCATCTAAAGTTTAAACCACTTTGGCTTATATTGAAGTCCTACCCAATGTTATCAAAGTGTGATATGTGAAACTTTTTTTTTAATTTCAAAAAGTGGTCACACATAACTTTTAATTCGCCACAATTCATACCAATGCATAGCATTCATCCTCCCATGTTTTTTTTGCCAAAAATTAAGAAAAATAAAGAAGCTAGAAATGAACTTTTCAGTGCATTAAAATGGTTCCGAGAAGAATGCATTTCAAAATTTTAAAACATAATATATTCTTCCTTTTAACCTGATTAGGCAATCAACATTGGTTTATAATTGAAGTCTAGCATATTTAGAAAAGATTGACATCGAAAAAGATTTTCAAAAAGTTTTTGCTACCTAAGTGACATCACTAATGTTTCAAAATATTTTTCATATGCTAAAACATTGAAATGGCCCATTAAATATGGCATTTTATTATTGAAATAGTGTGTCCTTTGTTCAATCTTTGGTGTTAAAAAGATAATTTTTTTGAAATGCATTGAAAAATATTTGATGATTAAAAAATTTCAACTTTGTTTGAAAAATGGCGGGAAATTTGAATATTTTAGAAATGAATTTTTTTTTCAAAAATCTCTAAAATAACTTTTTAAGTCATGACAAATAGTAAATGAATGATAAAAAAATATTTTCAAACTTTAGATGCGGACTTTAAAAGAGCTTCAATTCCGTAATATACTCAGATCAATGCCAATAAGGCATACATTTCACTCTAAAAAATCACTGTGCATTGTGCAATGTTTGACGTTTTCAATAATCTTTTTATTGATGAAAGGTAATGCAGTTATTTATTCTAATAATCGATTGATGTCAAACACAAAATACATTTATGTGGTATAAAGTACAGAAACAGAGTAAAAGGTTATATTTTAGAATATCACCTTGTGTTACCCCATTGAAGCGGCGGTTGCAATTTTTTCTATTAATATAGACGATTAATCATAAACGATATGCATTTATGTCAAATTATTACAGAAGCATAATAAACGTTATCTTTAGAATATCACCTTGTGTAACCTCACTTTACGTAGTGCCTTTTGCTCCTGTTTCTATCAATATATCGAGATTTTAAAAATAATTTGATACCATATACGAAAAGTTGTCTTAAGAAAGCAACCTTGCGTAACCCCATTTTAGTGCCTTTTGCCCCTGTGTATATCAATATAAAAGCTGTTTTCTTTATGAGGGAAGTCTGTTCTATCAAACAGTACAATCATTTTTGTGGGAAAGTATAAACACAAAATCATATTTGTGGTATAAAGTACAAAGCACATGGTGAACAAGATCGTACCTAAAACATACATGTAGCAGTGTGGACTTGATGGCCCAGAAAGCAAGAAAGCAAGATGACCGCCGAAAAGTTAATCAGTTCAAGAACATCTCACCATGTAAAAAATTGAAGACAATCCTTTAAGTGGTTTTCCTGGAATCACGATGACAAGATTTATGTAAAACTTCCAAGATGGCCGCCAGAATGCAAGATGGCTGCCGAAAAGTTAATCAGCTCTAGAACTTCTTTCTATTACCATGTGTTAAAATTAGAAATAAATCTGTTGAAGTTGTTTTCCTTGAATCGCGATGACAAGGTTTATCTAAAAACTTCCTAGATGGCCGCCAGAATGCAAGATGGCCGCCGGAAAACGAATGAGCTCTAGGACTTCTTACCATGTAACATGTGTGCAAATTTGAAGTAAATCTGTTTAGTGGTTTTCCTGGCATCGCGATGACAAGATTTAATTAAAGACTTTCGAGATGGCCGCCAAAATGCAAGATGGCCACTTAAAAGTTATTCAGCTTTAGAACTTCTTACCATGTAACATGTGTGAAAATTTGAAGAAAATCCGTTTGGTTTTCCTGAAATCGTGATGACAAGATTTATCTTAAAACTTCCAAGATGGCCGCCAGAATGCAAAATGGCCACCGGAAAACAAATGAGCTCTAGGACTTCTTACCATGTAACATGTGTGAACATTTGAAGTACATCTGTGAAGTGGTTTTCCTGGAATCGTGATGACTAGAAAGTGAGACTTCAGGATGCCACCTTTTCTAGCCCCATTTTAGTGCCTTTTGCCCCTGTTTCTATCAATATAAGAGGTGTTTTCTTTAAGAGGGAAGTCTGTTCTATCAAACGGTACAATCATTTTATGTGGGAAAGTACCGGACAACAAAACTTGTTTTCAGAGGGACCAGATCAGGGACTATGTAGGTCGAATAAGCTGCAAAAAGTACCCCACCTTAAATTGAATCCTAGTATGATGAAAATGAAAGACTATTATGTCGCCAGTATCGACGTACAATTATTTTTTGAAATTAGTCTTCTGTGTTCCAGAATAATGGGGGGTGTACGACAAGGGTCTAAAATTTCAATATTTTGAAGTATTTTTACAAAGTACAAAATCAATTTAATAATTCAATAAAAATTATAAGGACAAAGTAAATTTGCTTTGTTTTATTTTATTATTAATATGTTTAAGCTATATTTAATGCATATTCATTATATATTAATGAAAAATAAATGAAATGATGATAAATAAAAATACAATGGCAGACTTAACTGTAATACAATAACATCTAATAAAGGATGGGTATCGATATGGCGAATTTTTTAAACACACGTTTCTCTTAAACCAGTCATCAAAAAATTCTGAAAATTGTACACATTGTCAATTTAATGGTAATATTTTTAATGGTAACAATATAATTGGAAATATATATACAGGGTGTTCCAAAAGTAACAGGACTGGTGCTGGCATTTTGTTAAATATGCACCAATCGTCTTCAAAATTTGACATAATGTACTTCCATGTGTCGTTACTAAAACTGCAAAGTTTCGACAAGAAATATGTAGCTTGGGTAGAGTTATGGTTGCTATGGTAACACGACATCACAATACCCGGGGCAACATTCCACCAAAAAGTTACATTAAGACAGAAAGAGACATTAAGCATTTTGTACATCCCATATCAAAGTTAAAATGCAACAACTGGTAGGAATAACATTTGTTTTACATAATTTAATATTCCTATGTATCCTATTTACTTTGAAAAATAGGCTCCTCTTTGGTCAGTAGAAGAGTAGCACTCTGTATCCATGACTCAAACACATGAGTGAATCCATTTGAGGACATGTCACGCATGGTCGATTGAACAACTTGGAGAAGGTCATTCTCATCTTTAAAGATCTTACAGCACTGATTAGCATTCCATTCTCCATGTAAGAAAAATTGGATGTTGCATGATCAGAAGAGTATGGTGCATGGTTTAAGAACTCAAGACCTAGCTCCTCTATAGCTGCATGGTCTTTAATGGTGACCCGCGGGCAGGCGCGTTATCAAGGTGGATGACTGGCTTCAAATTGGGTCTTTTCAAAAACTCAACCATGAATTGTTCAGACTGTTATTCATAGTGATATTCCAGGAAATTGAATAAATATTATTATTATGAAATCATACTTGAGTTTGTAGCAACACCTTTACAACAAAGCAACTAATAAAATAAACAAGAAATGTTGTATTATAATACGTGAATTAGATACTTTCTTCGGTAATACAAAAATGTTAGATATCACATTTTCAGAAAAAGTTGCCCCGGGTATTGTGATGTCATGTTACTGTAGTAACAACAACTCTACCCGCATTTCATCATTTTTTCTGAAACTATACAGTTTTAGTTGCAATGCTTCAAAGTACAATTAGTGAAAATTTGAAGACACCCGGTGCAAAATTGACAAAATGCCAGCACCAGTCCTGTTACTTTTGGAACACCCTGTATATATATATACTTTCATCTATATTGTTTTAGAAAGCACATCAAACACTTGTTTTGTTCCTGGTATCATGTTTCCAGAGTGAAATGAAACGTCTTTCCGAACCTCATTGGAACAAAACGACATAAACACAACATGTATAGGTCTCTCAATATTGTAATTGTACAAATGAAATTTTGGTTGATTAAAAAAAAGTATCTTGTTAATGAAATAAAAGGTTTATCTTGATTTTTATCTATTTTGGAGGGATTTTAAATTTTTTTTTGAATGCTTTTTAAAATCAACCAAAAATTCCTTTGTATAACTATAATATTGAGAGGTCTAAAAACATGTTGTATATGCTATTTTGTTCCAACAAGGTTCGGAAAGACATTTTATTTCATTCTCAAGAATTGGTAGAAAGGAGCAAAAACAATTGCACTAGAAAAACAAAAAATGTTAACAAAAACTGTTATATAAGATATTTCTAAATAATTTTCGCATTAAATTGTTGTCAATCAGTCAACATTACATAAAATACCGTGTTTTTTTACAAGAATAATTTCAATGATTGGTTTGAGAAAAAAACATTGTTGAATTCAGTTCTCCATATCGATACCACTCATTTAGTCAATGGTAGCACAGATATTTAATGGTAAGTAATCGTAAGTGATAGTAAAGGATGTTGCAGATAATTAAGGGCGATGTAACCATTTAAGGCTAACACAGATAGAAAATGTAACTCAGATAGTTAAATGTAACATGGAAAAATAAGACTTATTACCCTTGACAGTTAGCAGATATTTAGGGGTAACACAGATAGGTAAAGATGACACAGATACTCAAGTGTGATGCAGATAGAAAGGCTCAGTGTAAATATTTGGGTAAATCACATAGGTTAAAGCGATAACTACTTATACGCTAGTATATCAATTTATGACAACATTGGATATGGGGGTCAGAGCTTATAAATAAGTTTTAAAACAAATATATAGTTTAGATCTATTTTTCAGATGAATTAAGATTTATTTAGGCATGTCATCTTCGAGGATACGAAACAAAAGTGAATACGAAACTAAAGCCTATACATGACAACAGTGGCTGGAATCATAATTTGGCGCACTTTTCAACATCTACGTTAGCAAGCAAGACGTATTGAATCTAGCAAGCAAGACATATTTCAAGTTCCCATCACAATCCCCAAAAACGCCATCTCATTTATATTAATGTATAGTAAGTATGCGGAAGGAAACAACAGATCATGAAATTATTTCTAATTGATTTAATAATTTTTTACCAATATTGGTACAAATCTAGCCAAGGAGATTCCAAAATCCCAAAAATGCTTTAATGAATACCTAGCAAGAGTTCAAAAGTTCAATATATATTTATCTCAAAAAGATCTCAAAAACTGAGCTTGAATAAGAAATGTGTCTTTAAAAATCTTCCTCGCCTGGACCTGATGGGATTCTACCATCACTTATTAGGTTTGCAAGACAGTTTTTAATTGATCCACTCTTGTATATATTTAACTTATCTTTTAAATCTGGTAAAATTGGCCAAAGTAACACCTATATTTAAAAAAGGCGTCACTACAAATCCTTCAAACTATAGACCAATTTCCGTTTTATCGGTATTTTCTAAATAGTTAGAAAAGATCATGCACGTAAAACTCAATGTTTTTTAGAACGTTTTGAAATTATTTTCACTTATCAATTTGGATTTCAGAAATTCAATTCTACCTACATGGCCATTTTATATTTCATTGAACAAATTCGAAAATCAACTGATTTGGGAAAAACAGGCATTGGCATAACATTAGATTTTTCCAAGGCCTTTGACACAAATAATCATGGTATTTTGATACATAAATTTGAATATTATGGCATCAAAGGAATAGCTTAGTCCTGCTTTGAAAGCTATTTAAAGACTATGAACAGTATGTCACCATTAACAATAATGAATCTAGACAATCATCTCTAAACTGTGGTGTTCCGCAGGGCTCGGTACTTGGACCCCTATTATTCATTCTTTACATAAATGATCTGCTTATTGTTGCCCCTAATCTAAAATTTATTATGTTTGCTGATGACACCAATCTTATTGACCGTAATTTAAATGAACTTATGACTAGAACTAATGCAAACTTGAATTAAATAGATGACTGGATAAAAGCAAACAAACGTTCACTTAATATTGGCAAAACCAATGATTTTTTGTTTGAACCCAAAAGAAATCAAAGAAAGAGCACATAAAATCTTTTGAAACAAAGATTTCTCGCGTAATGGAATTATTACACCAAAAGTAGTGCGAAATGGCCTTTTCACGTGTTGGCAAAAGTTTCGATGACATTTAAAGACATACTTCCTCTTTCACGTATGTTATCCCATGTAAATGGGTATACCAGCGCTAATATCTTTGTTCCGTGGTAAAGTAAAGCTATCAAACATTGTCTGAAGAGCAAATTTATCTCCGTAATTCTAATTTTAGCATGGCGACCTTGACCTTGAAAAAATATATCCATTTGGGCGATAATAGATGATTCAAAATTGAAAATGAGTGCTTTTTAGTAGTTTTACTTTGACCAAGCCTAGAAACAAATTGAAGTGGTAAACCTACCCCCAATTTTTGACATTTTTTGTTGTCTAGAAGTGTCCTAGATGATATCAAAGTTTAAGAAAATTTGTGTGTCTAGAAATATTTTATAAATTAGTGCCATTATGGTTGGTTTGGGTGCTTTTTTGCTCTCATTTTTTACCCCATTTCTACGGTTGCCATGGCAACTATTGGGCTTTGGTAACCATGCCAACTTGATTTTTGAAGGACATCCACTTGATAGTAGTTGGGCCAAGTTTGATGGAAAATGGGCCTGGTTTGATATGCTGGCAGTGAGGTTGATTGTGGCAAGTAATAAAAATTGATAATCATCTTCATTTTATTCCAGAATGTCAGAGGTTACCCTGTGGAGGTGACAATGCAGTAGCAAAAGTGATACAATGTCCAAAATATCACGAGATACAGATACTACGAGTAAAGAATATAGCTGAACGAACGTGCGATGGTATCAAGATATGTGAAACACAAATCCGTTACCCACATAACATTAAAAGAAAATGCAATAATCGAAACAGATGTCTATTCGCGTCTTTGACATTAGAGAATGAAGGTGAAAGGTGCAAAACATTTGATGAAGATGGGCGGATCATTTGGCATAAAACAACAACCCAGGAGGTCTGCTACAACTGTCATCCTTTGCCAACAACGACCCCAGGTTTCATTTCACCAACTAAGGTGGACAACCAGTACTTAAATGGCACGTATATTGTATGGCATGTATATTGTATGAATATCAATATTAAAAGGATTCTCTTAAATCCTTTTCACCCGATGATATTGACATCATTTGCGATTTATTTGAACCTTGCAAAGTAATTGCTTTTGAAACAGTGTACTGTGTACTGTTTCAAAAGCAATTTCCTAAATGGAAAAGAATCGGGTGAATTCAAAGAAATATTTCTTTATAAAAAAGTTTGAGAGATGCAATTTCTCAAGGTTATCTCCACGCATAGCAAATATATGTCACTTGGAACTTTCTTTCAGAGAAAACATGTATATTACACGTTACCCAGATGATTGACCTAATCTATGATGATAGAGGCCCTCAGTATAGCCATTAAAAAAGTTTTTAAAAGCCTCCATTGGAGAGATAGATTTTGAGAGTTGGGTGAGATTTCTTACATTCTTTTTCATCCATGTCTTAATTGTTTGGAGGCTATTTGCCCGAGAGCCAAATAACAAAGGATGAGTCCGGATATATGCCCTTTTGGTCCCTCGGTTAAATGTATGTGAAATATAATTTTTATAAGTGTCCTAGTTATATTTACTGCCTTATATTATCTACCTTTTCATGAGTTTCGCTGCATAATTAACCCCTGCTAAGAGTCAAAATAAGTATCCTTACAGAAGACAAATAATCATCACGAGATACCAGTCAATATACAAAGATTTGTACTTGAATTTCTTTTCAATAAGCATTCCCTTTGATGACAATATTCTTCATTAATTGTGATACAATTTGACGTTTTTGTACTCTCAGAAGAATAAGATATTGAGGTTTAATAATATGTGTGATTGAGTTGGTTTTTCAGACATTACAATTTTCAATATTTTCTAAGTCGATGGCCATAAGCTTACTCATTCCAGGACTCATCATTTGAATATCGTTATTAATTTTAAAATCTCAAAGAATAAAGTTGTAACTAAATCCTGACATTAAAATATGTTTAAGATACTTCAAAGCATTTTAAAGCAGTGTTTAGCTAATCACAAAACAGGTGTGTCTATAGGAGACCCTAAAGGCGACTTAAAAGTAAATCAATTTTAAACATATGAGGGACGTTTAGTCCAATAAACAGAAACCAAACTGTATTTTAATTTTATATATCATATATATATTGTATCAGTTCATGTAAAATACCTTTATCCATAAAAGTGTAGAACTACCTTAATCCATAAAAGTGTGGAACAACCTTAATCTGTTCATAAAAGCGTAGAACTACCTTATCTGTTCATAAAATGTAAAACTATTACAAAAGAGTGACCAGAAGTGAAGGTGTGCCTGAAATATGAAAAGCAGCAATAAATGGATAGCAGTCATACATTAAAACCTCACATCTCATATGCATATCAATGTTTCATGTTTTAATGGGTAAAACGATGTTTGGAATGGGGATTAAGTAAATTATAAATGAAACTAGAGCATCCCCATTCAAAGGTAGTTTAGAAAATACATCACCAAGAAAATGCATTTTCTTTGATTTTGGAGCTCCCAGAGGGTAAATTAAGATTATGAATTTCACTTTTAGATTTTTATGAAACAAATTGCCTATATCATTATGTATGTTGTAATATTATACATTATACTACACATTTAATTTTTAAATGTTATTATCGAATTCAAATATAAATCAACTATTTTAACTGAGCCAAGTATTGGATGATTGAAGGCAGTTTTGATCAAAGCAAAGGGTTAATTTTATTCTCACCTGTCTCAACAAAACAGGAATATCCCAGAATTCATACAGTCATACTTATCTTATGTAAACTATATCATTGATTGGCCAAGGGTTCATCTATAACCTTGGGAAATGACCTCTTCTGGACGAAAAGCGTGGGAATATCTGATATGACCAGTTCCCATGATAGTGTGTCACCTGTCATTTCTCTGGAATGCTGTACACTTTCCTCCAAAAGATTGAAAACAATTGTAGTTCAGTAAAACCTGTATATCTGAACACTTGGCTAATCCGAACACCTCCCAATTTGAACATTTTTTGGTCCCGTTTTTCCTCCCATTGACTCAAATGTTAAAAAACTTGAAATATGAACACCTCCCAATTTGGACAGTGAACAGTCATGTTTGAAAAATTAACCTATCTAATCTGAACACATAAAATATCACATGTTCCATACAAAATTGATCAAATATTTGAAAAGAACTTGAACGATCTCACTCATGGTGGGGCTTTCTAGGATGACTAAATTCATTTGAATCAGATTTTCATGTCACTGTAATGCCATAAAGCTAAGTAGTCAAAAAAACTATAATATTTATTGAGAATTTGTTTCTATTTCTTCAAAATCCCAAATCTTGCAAATGCAAAACCTCAAAATGTGAACACCTCCTAATCCGAACGCTCTTAGCTGGTCCCTTGGATTAGACAGGTTTTACTGTAGGTACATTCCCCTCTAAAAGTTACTGAAATCACTGGCTGGGAATTGGTGTTCGCTTACACACAGGTGTTCAATAGAGTATACTCATATGTTCACTGGGCACAGTATTTCACTAAAGAGATGTTCATTTTTGACAGTTTTACTGTACTGGGAATTGGTGTTCACTATACACAGGTGTTCAATAGAGTAGACGCATGTGTTCACTGGGCACAGATCTTCACTAAAGAGGTGTTCATTGGGATATTTTTACTGTACTGAAATCACTGGCTGGGACGGAATCGGTGTTCACTATACACAGGTGTTCAATAGAGTAGAGGCATGTCACTGGGCACAGATCTTCACTAAAGAGTTGTTCACTATGACAATTTTACTGTACTGAAATCAATCACTGGGAATTCACTATATACAAAATTGAAATGTGTGTATCATGCCACCCCTGCAAAATAAATGACTCGCCCACTTGGTCTCTTGGATCCACTTGCAAAATATATATAACCTAAAATAACTCACGTTAAATGGTGGCCATTTTGAAAATGGCCGCCTTAATAGCCAAAATGTCATAATAGAACAATGTGCCATGCTAATAAGTAGTCACATATCAAATATGAACAAAATCGCACAGCAAAAATTGTAAAATAGCGTGTAAAATGGCCGCCTTCTAGCCAAAATGTCATTAAACAGTGTGCCATGCCAATAATTAGTCTCATATCAAATATGAACAAAATCGTTCCATTACTTTTAGTTATAGCAAAAATTGTAAAATCGTGTGTAAAAGCCGCCATTTTTCAAGATGGCTGCCATGTGTTTCTAAAATATCTACATGTCTAGCTTAATTAATGTGCTATATAACTTTTTTACTTTTAAAACTCATTGCTATTACAGTTTTATATACTGTACCTAAATGACTGTAAAATCGTCTCTAAAATGACCGCCATTTTGAAACGAGCGGCCATTTTGAAAAGCGGCTATCGAGCAGAACTTCTACTCCCATAGGGTATATGTGTCTACATGCATAAACTACGAAAAAAGCACTTGGTGAAAAATGTGTATACCCTCTGGGAGCCCCATCATGCATTTTCTTGGTGTTGTATTTTCTAAACTACCCCATTCAATGCCTGAAGCATATAAAACATTAAGTACGTAAGATTCATGACTTCATCAAAATGTCATGTTGACCTTAGAAAATGTCAATGTGATTTGTAAAATGTCACGGTGACATTTACAATTACAAAATTCAAACTTCAGTGATTAGATAATTTACGTGGCTACAGAGACTGCTAGGCTGTGAGTATGGGTTTGGTAAAGCAACAAAGGGCTTACCTAAAATACACATTGTGAATCCTAAGTACATGTACATGGTTCAATAAACAAAGAAAACCTTCCTAATTTCCGAATAACTATATAAAATAACTATAAAATAGCTATAAAAATACTATAAAAGTGTAGGAAAGACCTTTTGCATCTTAAAGATTACATATTTATCTTTCAGAATAACTATATGAAATATGTACTGAGTCAGTATAATGGTTTAAGAAAATATAAAATATAGGAAGAAATATTTTACCTGTAGCAGCTAGTGAAAATCTTTACCCATACTAAAGTAGTATATGTGACTTTGTCATGTGATCAAATAGTTATTATTTCCACTATTTATTTCTTTGTTTTACCAACAAATGTAATATCTTAATCATATTAACGATAAACACGCGGTACTAACTTACCGGGGCGTATCGAAACCAAAACGCCCCGCAAAACCGTTAATTTGAATTTCAAACCTACCCTTTCTTTGGAAAATCAATGATTGTGAGTCTCATAGTACATATGACGTGCACGGACCTGGGGACAATTCGGGAAATACGGGCTAATCTCAGCTTTAAGCGTTAATATCTGCCTTATTTAAAAAGCTAACTATGTGTATTATATATCATTTTGAAGTATTTTTTATTCGCATTTCACTGAAATTATTTTTCCTTGAAAAGTATGATGGGATGTACCATCTTTTTTAAGTTAAATGTACTCCGACATCGTCAGATACGCTGTAAGGCGTAACATTTCACGCTTACACGGTTCGTTGAAATCGGAATAACTTTTGAAATACTGATCAGAATTTTACTAAAATTTCACATTTTATTCATTGAAACATGTGCTTTTATGACGTCACAATTGCCTAGCGGCTACAGTTCAAATCGTCTTATATGAACGCTTTTAAGATTTTCAAAATTGTGTAAGGTTTTGAAGGCGAAGGAGACAAGCAATAAGTTTACCTTTATTTAACCTTCTCATCTAGGTCTGATTTCAAAAAAAATTTAACTGCACAATATTGTCATGGCGGAATTTACAAAACAATAACCGATTTCTTTATTTTTCAAATAATAAGAGAATAAGAGTTGCTTTTAGAGACTTGAAAAAATGTAACGCATCGATTTTTTACCACAAATCCCATACATATCAATTTTTTACTAACGCCCCGAGTGGATTTTCTGACCGTTTTCCAAAAATCAAAAACATTTTAGAAATATTGTCCTCGAGATCTTCTTGCTCTGTGAATTTCACCAGAATTGAATAAGAATAAAGCATCTTATTTTTAGGTTGACTAAACTTGACAAAATGTAACGCTTGTCGTTTTTGACGTTATAATGCTGATTGCGCCCTGTACTGCCCATTGTATTGTTTTGTATTTTGACGCCATAATGTTACTCTAATTGTCCCCTGTTTCGTGCGACGTGTAACACCGTTTTTCTTCAAACTTGATCCATTAAAACCTTCACAGAAATACCTTTCACTCGAGACATTGCTTTTGTGTACAGAGTCACTCGTTTTAGCGGTGTTTTGGTCCCCAGATGTGAGAAGATGCAAATCTTCAGAGATTTCAACGAAAAGCCTCGATATATCGCCAGTTCTTTTATTATTCGCCCCTATATTTTGCACAAGGACTCCCGTTACAACCCTCCATCTCTGCATCAACATATTTATTACATTAAACGCACCAATTTCCAAAAGTCCTACGCATCTGTTCGAAATTGATCAAAACGCCTCGTTCTCTTCCAAAACGCCCCGTTGGATCTATACACAATATCTAGATACACGTTTGTAGTCATAGACTCTGCGGGGCGTTTTGGAAGACAACGGGGCGTTTTGGTCAATTTCGAAAAGTTGTGTAGGACTTTTCAAAATTGCTGCGTTTCATGTAATAAATATGTTGATGTAGCGATGGAAGGTTGTAATGGGATTCCTTGCGCAGAATAGGGGGGGGAGTGATAGAAAAACTGACGAGATATCAAGGATTGTGTTGAAATCTCTCAGGATTTGCAACTTCTCACTAACTTCTCCCGCTAAAACGAGGGACTTTGTATACAAAGGCAATGTCTCGAATGAAAGGTATTTCTATGAAGATTTTAATGGAACAAGTTTGAAGAAAAACAGTGTAGTGTGAGACTCACAATTATTGATTTTCCAAAGACAGGGTAGATTTGAAATTCAAATTAACGGTTTTGCGGGGCATTTTGGTTTCGATACGCCCCGGTGAGTTAGTACCGCGTGTTTATATTGAAAATGGCATACTAGTACATTATGTGTAAAAAAGCAGTATATGTGGAGTACGCATAATCAGTGCATGTCACAAACGCATTCGACGTAATTATTTATAATACTTCTCCATTATAATTTAGATGATGACTGTTCTTATGGTGATTTCTTGTTGGTACGACACAATGACCACACGAACGATAGGGACATATCGATTCGGCCAGGCTGTCAGAATCTTCATTTCGGAATACTGAAGCAGCACCTTCAGCAATCCTTAGAGCGATGCTTCATCTTGGCTTGTAAGGTAAACGCCAACGTTGTATATTACGATCCAAAGAGAGAATGTGCTGTCTATCGATGTGAACTAGATCCCACCGAACTTGAATGGGCGTACAACTGGGCATATAAAGTCGCCAGTTATTCGGGGAAAACATATGCGCGACCACTTAAAAATGCACAGTCATGTTATAATTCATACTTTATGAACAGAACGTGGTTGCGAAATGTACAAGCAATATGTTTCCAGATTTCGACTGCGATTGTTGAGAACTTAGAACAATGCAAAAAGAAGTCATGTAATGATAAAGCTAATGTCTTCAATTTGGTCCATAGATCTAATGGAATATATTGTGAAACACAACACTGTCAGTGGAATATTACATCAGAAGATTATGCATTCAACTTTATGTCAAACAAATATATCCGTTCAGAAGTATATAGTCTTTCCCATAAAATTAGACCTTGCTTGAGTTTGCACCAAACCAAACCAGTTGGGTTTCCAGTAAGTGTACCGCAACAGTGTGGTAATCCGGGATACATTAAAAAGCACCTGTTACATTCGACAGATCAAGAAATGCTTAACGTCTTCTGTGAGTCGGGATCGAATACATTTATATATCACGAAAACGAAAAAACATACATTGCTTATAAGTGTAATAGCAACCACGAAGGAACAAATTGGCAGTTCTATGACAATAATTGCTATGACGACAAAGCTTTAACAAAATGGTGGATCGTCCCTTATCCCGGTACCCCAAACTGCCATTCGAATATATTTACACAAGTGCGAATGAGGGCATCTTGTCAGATGTCCAGTTGTGACTCGGATGGTTTTGAAAAGGTTTACTCTGCCAGAGATTTACGACAATGTATGTTGTATGCATGTGAGAAGGGGTACAATGTCATCAACTTTTTCAGTAACGACGACTTTGTTGATTGTGAGTTGAGACATTGTAGTAAGTCTAAAAATGGTTCCTATGACTTAAGATATGGAAAAATGAGTGGGACATATGGATATGATGTATACGCATTGCTACCTGATAACAGCATCTTAAACAAAACTGTTAATCAAATAGAAAACAAAACATCTGTGCCTGTGCCTGATTCCCCTAAGAACTATATAATCATTGCATTGGGCATATTTTCATCAATTTTAACTATTGCTTTAGCTATCATTTGTTTATATTTGAGATGTCCACATATTTTTAAGAAAAGAACAACACAACCCCAATCCAATATTGAAAACGCCGGTGTAAGATATGTAGTGCACACGTTTAAGAACAATAGGACAGACGATTACAAAGCAGCCTCTCCCGAAGAAGTTACTCATTTGATGCCTTCTTGGGAAGGTCGTAGGCCAAAGGTATTTTTACGACGAACTTCAGCGCCTGTGTGAACGTTTTCGTTCGGGTACAATGTCATCTTTTTTAATAACAACAATTTTGTTGATTGCGATTTGAGAAATTGTAGAAACTCTAAAGATGGAGATTATGACCTTGAATACGAGAAAATGGGTGGGACATATAATATGGCAATGAAGTCTATGCATTGGAACCTGACTAAAACATCATATGATATCACTGACAATCCAACAACGATTTCATCCATTATTGAATTGAAGCAAATCAAGTATCAAAGATGGAATATTGTATTGGGGACTTCGCTTGGAATAATCATATTATTAATTCTGTCCTATAGACGGTGTAAAGTTCTTAGAAGGAAAGTACAAAGAAGAAAGAATTTTTCGAACCTGTTTCTGTAAAGGATTTAGAAGATCAACAATGCGGGGTAAGCAATTTAAAAACTTATCGTAATTTGTTGACTGATGATCAAGTCTCTCATTTGGACTGGCACTGTAGGAACAGCCAATTGCTAGATTGGAGCTTCAGTTAATAAATGCATCATCTGAAATGTTATGGATGCTTTTTGCATCCATGCTTATTTAAGGAACTAGTTGCCGATAAATAATGTAGGTTACATAAATGTGACTTTGTTTATTTGGAATTATGCAGTCATTGTAAGTGAAAATCAATGTTGATTGTAATATCTTGTATGAGGGTATAGAGGGGAATTAATAATTGAGTGTAAGAAATTATTTTGAATTATGGGTGTACTGTAACAGCCCTTGTTACTTTTATTATTTATAGCCTCTTTCAATAATTACAAATATTTTTTAAGGATCATTAATTGCATTTTAGTTTATTTTGTAAGATTTAGAAAGTTCACTTTTACTTTTATAACTTTTGAATTTGGTGGCAAAACTATTCCCTTGGAGAATAGTCTGTAGACCCTCTAGATCCAATAGCTATAAGGTCAAGGTCTTAGTCTCTTAGTAGCCAATTAGAATACTGGAATTTAGGGGTTTGGCCAGGATAATAAGATGAAGGAAAAGATAGAAAATTAATTGTGCTGTTAAATTGTCTAAAATGGTGGACTCAAAGTCCAGTTAGGATAGTTATTTAATAAGGATACACATTTGCATAACGCTAGTAAGGATATTTTATTAGGGTAAGATTATTTTGATGTGAAGGATATTTTCAGATTCAGCAGCTTATGTTAGACATATGATTTTCTACCTGTAACTAGATAGGGTTCAATCTGCCATTCAATTTCTGTTTCTTTTATATATATAGACACAACTTTTTGAGTATTATTTTAGGATCTGTATAGCAGCTCTATTTAATTGCTCAAGAAATTTGAGTTATGATTAGTATTTGAAGTGCAACAGGCATTGTTACTTTTGAGCCTGATTTGAACATAGTTGAAGATAGACGGCATGACAGATTGTTTTGATTTAGTAAGGTTAGTTAAGATTGAAAACTGCATCATTGTTATAATATTCTAGGTAGTATCTTGCTTGTGTAAGGAAAGATGCACATGTACTTTTAACTAGATATTTGAAGATAAGTGGCAGAGTATTCTGTTGTTATTATTTGCGAGGCATTCACATGTAGAGAGTGTTTGCATATATATATAAGGTCAAGTTTTTAATAAGATTGACAACTGTTTTTGAAGATTGAAGTGTCTTATTTGAAACAACATGTCTGATACAATTCTGTAGACATTATTTTAAATATTCATCATTGGGGGGGGGGATGTACAGGGATATTGTATATCGTATAAGAGGGTGAAAATTTATTGTATATTGTATAAGAGGGGGCAAAATTTATCGTATATGGTATAAGAGGTGTAAAAAATATGGCATATGGTATAATAGGTAATATATGGTATATGGTATCTAGAATTAAAGAAGGCTAATTATGAAGAAATGTTACCCTAAAGTTCCCCAAATGTGCCAACTCTCTTACTGTAACCGTGTTGGAAAAACATGGAAAAGTAGTCTCTCTAATTAGTTCCACATTCCAGGTCAATCAATACTATAAGTTTAGAGAAAATCACTCTCAAACTAAGAATTTTGTGCCCTTTTCATTCAAATTTTCACAGGAGGTGTTAATTACAGTCCCGAATAAGAATCACGTCTGGTGATCAGAAGAAATGAACGGAGGGGGAGTAATTGATTTTCGGTAGAAAATTCAAAAAATCTTGAAGATTTATTTTTTCAAGAGAAATTTTACAATTGAATGGCTTAATAAATAGGCGCAGTGGACGAGGAAATATGTTAGGTCTTCTTGGATTTTTTTGAACTGTGGAGTTCTAAGATAAAAGCATCATGATAAACCATGGCGTCTCATTTCTTCTCAGCCCTGAAAGATGCTATGAGTATTGGAATGAGATAAAAGATCTATTAAAAGGGTGCAGCGTCGCCAACGTGCAAATGCCAACGTTTTTGCTATAAATCAACCAACAGAGGTCTACACAACCTGTAATAAATACTTGTAAGTGAAGTAATTATCACAAAACTATTGTCATCGTTGGTTTTGTTAAACACGTTACCATACGTTCTATAAAAAGTAATCGAAAATCATTAAAACTGAACGGAGGGGGAGTAATGTGTCTGTAAGACATAATAGAGATGTAACTTGACTTTATTTCCAATAACTCCATATGTCCTAATTTTTCACTTTTCAGAGTTGTAACATCAAGCGCTGTTACTGAGTAACTAAGTTCATTTTTCAAGTACATGAATTTTTGGAAATTTCTTCCACGTTAAAGACATACTACTCCCCCCTCCGTTCACTCCCCCTCCGTTCAATTTTAATTATTTTCGATTATTATTTTCTATATGTAATGTCCTGGGCTAAGGCCGTGGGTGGCAAATAAAAGTAACAGAAAATGTACTTAAGGCGACGCTATATTAAATAATAAGTACAAAAAATGACTGCCATATTTTTTTGATAAAGGCACATGTTTTTAAAATCTGTTTACCTTGTATATGAATTGTGTATCTTGACTAATGAAACATGTCAAAGTTAACATCACACATAAACGCATTTTTCCAAACTATGAATTGGAGGTGCATGGATCCCCAAAGCTAGCATGAAGAGTGCGAAGTGAGGCTAATTTTTGAAAGTTTCAAGGAGTAGCCTTGCAACAGTCACACATTTGCAAGAGTCTAAAATTTCCACAAATCATCTTACCTTTCCCAGGAACAACGAAGGAGCATGAAAATGTGCACTTCTTGCATTGTTAGAGTATAATAAACCTCAAACCATTGTAAATTCCAAATATTTCATGTCCACATTTTGTTTGCCGGAACTACTTCAAGACTTCCTGATTAATCCTCATGCAAGTTTTGTGACTACACCAAGTGGCATGGATTATCACTTGTATGTTTTATCTATTACAGTGTAATTATCATGATAGATACATGATAGAGGCTTTATGAATGATAAACAATGGAAACATGAATGAAGATAACTCTGGACTAAAAAATAGTTCCAGGAAACAAAATGGTGGACATGAAATATTTAGAATTCACAATGGTTTGAGCTTTATTATACTCTAACAATGCAAGAAGTACACATTTTCGTGCTCCTTCGTTGTTCCTTGGTGAGGTAAGATGATTTGTGGAAATTTTAGACTCTTGCAAATGTGTGACTGTTGCAAGGCTACTCCTTGAAACTTTCAAAAATTAGCCTCACTTCGCACTCTTCATGCTAGCTTTGGGGATCCATGTACCTCCAATTCATAGTTTGGAAAAATGCGTTTATGTGTGATGTTAACTTTGACATGTTTCATAAGTCAAGATACACAATTCATATACAAGGTTTTAAAAACATGTGTCTTTATCAAAAAAATATGGCAGTCATTTTTTGTACTTTTTATTTAATATAGCGTCGCCTTAAAATATCTAAAAAAGTATATTCCAACTTATGCCTGGGTCACATAGCCGCCGGGCGCCGGCCGATGAGTAGTCATCGGCCGATTTATAAATCGACCGGGCGCCGGTGACTTTTCACCGATGTCTTGATCTAATCGTGAGTATGGTCACATTAGTACAGGCATCGTGCGGCGCCCGCAATCAATTGAATCTGAAAGACATCGCACGGGTATCGCAAGGCTATCGGCCGATGGCCGTACGGGACCCGCCAGGACATCGGTCGATTTACAGGCCTCTAGATTTATACTTAATCCCTGTATGACCCAGTATGACTGTTCCACATGGCGTGAATGCAACATTTGAAAACGAAATATTTTGATAAACAGGACTTCCAGGATAATAATGTTTTCATGCAATAAAAATCCGAAAAAGAAGATCCTCTTTTGAGTAAATAGGTTCAATATTTAGAAAAAATGTTGACATGGGGTCCCTATTCATCATTTTTCGAATTGTTTGATTGATATTTTTATCATCATGGGTACTTCAATTGAAAGAAAACACATATTGTTTTAATAAAAACACTCTATTTGTGCCCAGAAGGTACTCATGGTGAAAGATATGACCGTCTAAAATCACTTGCCATACTGCACGTGGTCTTTTCATCAAAGTGAACCCTGACCTTAATTCATTTTTAGATCTTTCATATAAACAAATACTATGTCTACCTGTCCATCCGATGCTATTAGCAAAATTCCCTATTTCTCCATCTTTGTTTCGTCTGTTCTTGTAAAGAGAATTAGTTTGGTCATAAAAATATGGCTTCAAAGAAATTGGCATATTTCTTCTGTTTCAAGTGGAGTACCCGCTTCCCTATAGACACATCTAAATCTTCATCATCCACCAGCTCAGTAGCATTGTTATTGTCTTTTTCCACCTGTCTTCCCAAGGCCTTCCTCATATATGGCCCATTGGCCTTATCCCCTCTATCCTTAGCCTTTGGCATATTACGTTGTAAATATATAGACTTTTATGAATAAACAAATAAATTCTTATTTTACAAATTTGTGTCATAGTCAATGTATGAATAGTGGGTGAATGAATGCATGCACGAACGTAATGAATGGGTGTGAATGGAGTCAGTAAGATCATGTAATAATTTTGTGTTATTATTACTATTTAAAAATGATTTATAGACATAGTACATATATCTATATGAAAGAACTACTTGTATTTAATGAAGCTTGTACTTGAATTGTATTAAATTATTACTTGAATAAAAAAAAAAAAAAAAAAAAAAAAAAAAAAAAAAAAAAAAAAAAATATTACGTTGTAATTGAGACGTAATTAATCGTAGTAAAATTGTGACCATTGAAATTACTGTACTCACAAAAACATTCCGAAGGTTTTTAAAATAAATGATTTGTAATGGTATATGCATGAGTGAATATACGCATAAAAATGTTACACTCTATTCAATGTGTATGACAGACATACACGATTAATGTCAATATAAGAACGACTAGATCAACCCACCCACCCAGCCATTCAAATGTGTGCCATTGTTTTATATACAGTAAGCTTAATCCTTCCATTTATGTTTTATAAAAATCTCTGACAGTGTGTAGTAATTATAATTCCTTACCTCATTATTTTTAAAACCTTTATATCACTTAATAAGTAATCATTATTAAGATTTATCCAACAAATCAGCACGCAAAATCCAAAGATGACCGTGCGATGCCACCGGGCGCCGTAAGATAATCGTACGATGATCGGGCGGGACACGGCCGGGTAGGTACCGATGAGTTTGGTTGAGAAAAAATCGCCAAGACATCGGCAACTTTTATCTCCGCGATAAAACTCTGCCGGCGCCCGTACGATGTCTAAAAATCGGCCGATGAGTGGCGATCATCGCCCGGCGCCCGTGCGATGCCCGGGCTCGCCGGCCGATTTTGAACAAAATACTCATCGGCCGGGCGCCGCAGTGAAAATCGGAGCCTATGTGACCAAGGCATTATGCACATAGCATCTCTACAACGAGTAACAAACTACTAGGGCCAACACCCCAACTCAACTGAGTGAGTATGTTTTCCATATATGGAATATAAAACAAAACAAAATGAACACAGCATGAACAGCAATAAAAACAGGTTTGAAACAAAAGATAGCAGGTAAGGCATGGCAAACAAGAGGATTAAAACATTTGGCACTGATACAATTGTAAACTAGGGACCTGTTAAAATGAGAATAAGTGAAATATATAGGACTGATCAATATGAAAAGTGAGAAATATGAAAGTATGAAAATGGCCATGTTACATATAATTTGGAAAATAATTTTAAAAAACCGGCAATGAAATTAGTTTGTGATAAAAACGTCGAATATATATATTTATTACAGGTCGTGCAGAGAATTGTTGCTTGATTTAAAGCAAAAACATTGGCATTTGCAAGTTGGCGACGCTGCGCCATTTTCAATAGATCTTTTATCTTAGAACTCCATCAGTTAAAAAAATTCAAGAAGACCTAACATATTTCCCTGTGCATTGCACCTATTCATTTAGCCATTCAATTGTAAACTTTCTCTTGAAAAAATAAATGTTCAATATTTGTTGAATTTACCGAAAATCAGTTTCTCCCCCTCCGTTCATTTCTTCAGATCACCGGGAGTGAGACTGCCAAATGTCATTGACTCTTCTTAACTTTGATAAAAAATATGATCATTTAGACTATTATGGCTACTTGGGGTATGTGGGATAGATCATTAAAACATTTGAGTGTAAAGTGTTCATACAGCGCATGTTTTAATACAAGCATCACAATGCTAATATAGCCAAAGGTGTTTATTTGGTCTTCAAACTGTCATATGTTGGATTTCAGTTATTTATTGGGGATTTGAACAGGTGCATATGTTAGGCCAATGCATTAACTCCAGATCAAGCACTCATAGAGGTAATAAAATAATTTAGACTTTGAGACAGGGAAGGTTTTTCTGAAATGTTGTCCTGATTTTCAGCCCTTCAACATATGTTTTTTTCAATGTTTGATACACCAATATGTTGCACTTTGTGACACAGTTTTGAGACACAGACAATATGATTCAATTGGGATAAAGTGGAAAACAATATTTCCCATGTTTTCCCATTTCCATTGTTTTCAGCTTAATTTTGGTCATCAAAAATTGATATCTTTAAAACTCCTGTATGAATCATATTTTCATTTAAAGATGTTAACCATGTCTCAAAACGCAACATAGTGATCGATTCATTGAAAAAACAGGTGTGGAAAGGGCTGGAAATCAGGACAACATTACACAAAAAACATGTTGATGGGGTGTTTGCACCTTCCCTGTCTTAAAGTCCAAATCAATTTTATAATCTCTATGACTGCTTGTCCTGGAGTTGATGCATTGGCCTAAATCCAATATATGACTGAAATCTGTTGCGATACCGTCCGTGGTCCTTTAAAAGAAAGTTATTTCTAGTTACATAGAGTAGTTTTCATTTTCATCAATACATCTTTGCCTTGAAATCATTTGTGAAACATGTGGTTTGACCTTTATGGAAATTTGCTTAATTTTGACAAACCTTTGTTTAACTTATACTGTCTTAAAGGCTGCCTTATCTGAGACCCCGAAGTGTCTCTGTTTCAAATGTTTAAACAATCAAGTCTCATCTTGCCTTTATTTCAAATTTTTATTTGTGAATTATCTATCTGATACAGTGAAATCACTAAAGAAAAGTCATGAATCTTATACTATAAATGTGTTTTAAATCAACTTGTTTACCTGAAAATAAAATGTGGTCACGGCTTTTCTGAACATGCGGATGTACCCAAATGGTGTCTTATTCATAATGTAATAAATGAAATTATTGTGGTATGAATGCGGAGTCTATTTGCCTTATAATAATACATTTACTTTAGTACATGGATTCTCTCCTCATATCATTTCCTTATAAATATCCAAACTTTATTCAACAGCAGTTTCAAAATAATCGTATATTGTATTTCATCTGAACTTTTGTTAAATATCGTATATGGTATAAGAGCTGTGAAAAATAATGTATATGGTATAAAAGGGGTGAAAAAATATTGTATATGGTATAAGAGACCTGAAAAATATTGTATATGCATTTCCAAGAATGAAAATAAAAAATCCTGAATTACGGATATTACCAGTTAGCGCCCACCTTGATGAATGTGGTAAAGGCCATTTTCAAGTTTTGCCTTTTTATAAAATGAAAAATGAGGACTTACACGATAGATTACAAATGGAGTCGCATTTCATAAAAGTGTTTAAACCTTCATTGAATGCATAACTATTTATCATTTATGATACAAACATTGAACAATTCACCTTAGATACTATGGCCTATGATTTGTATGATACAATTATTATTTGTATGAATTACTATAGTAATGGTAATATTAATATCTTATGACGTCATATTTACTGTATTATACTGTTATTCCCTGAAGATTTTTAAATAAAGAAACATGTAGGAATAATTTCTCTGTCTTTATTTCGGATTATTTTATTATATATATATAGAGAGAGATAATCAAATCATATTCTTTTGTACTATCATTTATTGAATAAGGGAATTATATAATCAGTAAGGTTAAAATTCATAACAACCAACACACTTCCTAGTCTAGGCCATACGCTACCATAGTATATGGGTCTTTTTCAAAAGTTGGTCACTCAAAAGTTCAAATATTACATGCTCGATATCTCAACATTTTGAAAAGTATAGCCAAAAACGATTATTTTATTCAATTCAGTAGAGGTCAAAAAGATACTGAGGATAATATCAGGTGAAAATGTTAAAATTTGTTGAAGTTATTCACTTTTTTGGGCTTCGTGTCCAGCTGTTTTTGCAGTTTTTAAGCAATTTTGGGGGGTACATCAGAGATACATCCCCTGGATCTTTCTTTCTGGAAATGAGGCGGAAAAATGTGTTGCCACAAGTCTACAGAGGTTATCTATGTGAATCATTTCGTTTTCAGATAATAAATCTACCATACTCGAAAAATAAGACAATGTCAATTTAGAACTAACGTGCGTGATGCATGGTGTCAAACACCATCACGCACGTTATTCATGAGCTCCAGGCTGATTATTTTTACAAAAAGTCAGATGAAGTGTTTTTTCGAAAGGAGGATACACCGAGCTCTAATTGTGTTCAATGCTATATGAAGTATATATGGAAAATAATTTTTATGCTCAGTTGCGTGCATTATCGTTTTTCGTGTCAAACTCGTCACGCACGTTAGAAAGCCTATTTTCATACAAAATACGCGATCACATGTGTAAATGAAATTGTATTTTATTTACACATTTACGAGATGTTATAGATCCAGTGGTAAGTTTCAACTCTGAAGCGGCAATATGGTCTTTATAAGTTGCTCGAAGATTGGTGTCAAACTTCGTTACGCACGTTAATCCGCCACGCACGTAGTCCTTTATCGTGTCATACTCTCGCATTAACGAATTACTTAAATTTCTCGTTGATATAAAACGATTTTCACACACACCTTAATGTAAGAAAGGGAACATTCATCTGGAATCAGCAAATATTGTGGTTGTTTTCGTCATTAATCTGTTTTTTGACAACATAGCTTAATTTATATGTGATAAAAGTGTTCGTGTCAAGCAATCACGCACGTTATAAAAGATGTACATCTTGTCCTTATGTTAATGGTTATGTCAATAGTCTTGTCAGGAGTGCCAAGCACTGATTTTTATTGCTTTTACTAATCTCAGTTTCACAGTTCAGAAAATTTCGTCAATTATTGTATGCAGAAAATAGAATAGAACCAATAAAATTCTAACGTGCGTGACGTTTGACACCAATGGACAAAGTGATTGAGCGTCGGTTCAGATGGACTCAATTCTTCTCGACTTCACTGAAAACAAATTCTTTATGCATGGTTATTTGAATTATATAAATGATCTTTGATCGACTATTTAGACTATTTATTCCATAAATGATATTGCATTGATATAAATTGCTAGTTTCGTTCCACATAGACCATTCGCAATTTAGATTCGTCCCGGCTGAGGCCATTTTGGCTAGCAGAAGACGTAAGTATTTCGAATAATTCGACGTATTTTCCCCATAACTTGTATTGCTTTCAACATATTGTAACAAATTTTTACTTTTCAAATTTTTGATTCTTTGTAGTCCAGTGCCATTGTACCAGTTTTCTTACAGTTAACACAGTGAGAAAGTGTTTTCCATTTTTGGTTGACAAGTAGTATACTTACATGAATGTATGTGACACTAGAGAAGTAGTCAGACTCATGTAAATTGCTAATTTTTATGAGATTTCTTTTTTTGCTTTCATTTGTTTACATTTTTCTCATCTTACTTATGAAGAGCTATATTGACCTACATTCAATCACTAGTTTTTTCGGTCAATTTTGGCATGATTATAACCAATGATGATTGGTTTATGTTATATTTATTTAGTTTATACATTTATCTAGTTAATTATATACTAAAAATGTATTAATGTTACATTAGATAGCACAGATTGTGAGTTCTAAATGAAGCCAGTTATTTTGCACTTTTCATATCCTGATTGCATCATAGTAATTGTACACCAGTCTTGTCCTGTCCAGGGGCCTAGGTATTGCATCAGCCCATGTGCTAATCATGAGTGAATACAGCAGTGTACACCTGTCTGGGGTATAAATATAGACGACCAGGTGACTCAGCAGGCACTTTCTTGCTGGAACTGAGAGAGGACAGACCTGTGTGCCTCCAGGGATTGACACTTGATGGACTTAGGCTGATTCTACACATATATTGATGGACTTAGAAGATTTTCATCTCACATATTGAGGGACTTAGAGGATTTTACCCTGGTATACTTAGAGGATCTTAGGTAGATTCGACATACCCGTTGAGGGACTTTGAGGATATACTTAGAGGATCTTAGGCAGATTCGACATACCCGTTGAGGGACTTAGAGGATTTTACCCTGGTATACTTAGAGGATCTTAGGCAGATTCTACATATACTGAGAGGCACGTACACAACTTTTGATGAGAAGGAACCTCCACGCGCCTCAAGAGATTGATGCCTGAGGGACTTAGACAAATTCTGCATACCATTTGATGGACTTAGGCTGATTCTACACATATATTGATGGACTTAGAAGATTTTCATCTCACATATTGAGGGACTTAGAGGATTTTACCCTGGTATACTTAGAGGATCTTAGGCAGATTCGACATACCCGTTGAGGGACTTTGAGGATATACTTAGAGGATCTTAGACAGATTCGACATACCCGTTGAGGGACTTTGAGGATATACTTAGAGGATCTTAGGTAGATTCGACATACCCGTTGAGGGACTTAGAGGATTTTACCCTGGTATACTTAGAGGATCTTAGGCAGATTCTACATATACTGAGAGGCACGTACACAACGTTTGATGAGAAGGAACCTCCACGCGCCTCAAGAGATTTATGCCTGAGGGACTTAGACAAATTCTGCATACCATTTGATGGACTTAGGCTGATTCTACACATATATTGATGGACTTAGAAGATTTTCATATCACATATTGAGGGACTTAGAGGATTTTACCCTGGTATACTAAGAGAATCTTAGGCAGATTCGACATACCCGTTGAGGGACTTTGAGGATATACTTAGAGGATCTTAGGCAGATTCGACATACCCGCTGAGGGACTTTGAGGATATACTTAGAGGATCTTAGGCAGATTCGACATACCCGTTGAGGGACTTAGAGGATTTTACCCTGGTATACTTAGAGGATCTTAGGCAGATTCTACATATACTGAGAGGCACGTACACAACTTTTGATGAGAAGGAACCTCCACGCGCCTCAAGAGATTGATGCCTGCGGGACTTAGACAAATTTGGCATACCATTTGATGGACTTAGGAGAATTCTTCGGTCGATCCACTTAGAAGATATTACCTTGAGGGACTTAGCCAATATTCACCATAGTTGCCTGGAGTTTGATGCCCAGAGGAACTTAAGGAATATTCACGCATATATTGAGGGACTTAGCCAATATTCACCATAGTTGCCTGGAGTTTGATGCCCAGAGGAACTTAAGGAATATTCACGCATATATTGAGGGACTTAGCCAATATTCACCACAGTTGCCTGGAGTTTGATGCCCAGAGGAACTTAAGGAATATTCACGCATATATTGAGGGACTTGGCCAATATTGATAATTGACAGGTTGACCAGTTACACGCTCCTTATTTAAGTTTGGAAGGCTTTTTTCCAATTTGTCAGAATTTGATAAACTTTTGTGAGGGAAGAAAAATCAAAACGTGAGGAGCCTGAATTAAAATCCCGATCATCGTGATGATCAAATGTCAATAGTAACTTAAATTTCCACTGGTTTTGATATAAAATGTATAAAATTCAAACAGTGCTATTTAAAATGTAACTGTCTTGTATTGTAGTCAGTTGTAAGTAGATAGATTACCGTCTTAATGTTAACCTTGTGGTTGTTACATTTTCAAAGTAATTGTTTTGTGCCAGTTACAAGATATGTTGGTCTCATGAAATCCATTAGCATTTTACTGTTATTGTTAAAATCGTGTCAACTTAAAATCGTCACGCACGTAGAATTCAAGCAAACATTTTCTTGAATAAAATAATGAATACACATAACAATATATCGCTATGTCATTCTTCAAACTAAATAATTTGAGGAAAGCTATTAATGTTAATTGTAACGTATCCTGCTGGGGAAATGGAATGACCATGAAGCAAGATACTGTACGTTATAGAATAATTTACTTCTGTGGTTGAAATAAGTCCTAAACCATTGTATTAATCGGATATCCATATTTTGCCAGTTTAAAAATATAATACATATGATGTTTGACAAGGTATAACATGTATTATACACTAAGAAATCGACTGCTGTTACTTTATCACTAAGATGTACACTTATTATTGAGTTAAACATATTTCGTGTCAACACAATCAATTCATCACGCACGTTAGTTTTTAGTAAAAACCTTGCTTAATGCCTTATGACACAAAACTTACAAGGGTAAAACGTTTATTTAAAGCTTTAGATTGGTTAAAACATATTTATTCCTAATATATCATGTTATATGAGAAACTCAGGATAGCAGATGAAAAACGCAGATATTTAAAAACGTCACGCACGTTAGCATATTGAAAATTAGCTGAGAAACCTTAAATGCATAAATTCATGAAATATCGACAAACGATTTTTTCGTCATATGCATTTACACAGTTTGAGGGACTTAAATGTATTTTATAGTCTGTATTACAAAAGTAACTGTTGATTTCATCAAAAACGTCACGCACGTTAGATTTTTTACATTTTGCTGTGTTATTTCGTAATTTCCACTTCAACTATCTTTTAAAGGCAATTTTCTGGAACAATGTTCGTTGTTCGTCCCAAAAAATCAAAAATTGATTGAAATATCAACCGTTTTAATTTTTCGGAGAAAGTGACGAACTTTTGAAAAAGACCCATATATGACGTGCACGGACCTGGGGACAATTGGGAAATACGGGCTAATCTCAGCTTTAAGCGTTGATATCTGCCTTATTTAAAAATCTAACTATGTGCTTTATACATCATTTTGAAGTATTTTTCATTCGCATTTCACTGAAACTATTTTACCTTGAAAAGTTAGATGGGATTTACCATATTTTTAAAGTTAAATGTATCCCGACATCGTCAAATACGCTGTAAGACGTAACATTTCAAGCTTACACAATTCGTTGAATTCGGGGTAACTTTTGAAATACTGATCAGAATTTTACTAAAATTTCACATTTTATTCAAAAGAACATGTGTATCTATGACGTCATAATTGCATAACGGCTACAGTTCAAATTGTCTTATATCAACGCTTTTACAATTTTCAAAATTGTTTAAGGTTTTCACGGACTTAAAGTGCCAGGAAAGTACTTTTTAATGTACAGTTGCAACATATTCTCAAATTTGGTACCATTGGAAAGCTTGTGGTGCCTAGATTTGAGATCCACTTGTTAGCAATTACGAAATGTGGGCCGAATGTGTCTAAAACGCCCGTTTCCATGGTAACCACAAAAATATAGTGTTAATAAGCAGAAAATTGTTTTTATGCATAACTTTACTAATATTGCTCCGATTTTAATGAAATTGGTATCAAATTAAAGAGAATTAAGACTCCCATTTTTGAAAATAACATTTATGCAAATTAGCTCATTTGCATATTGATTGTGACGTCATCACTGCATTATTTTGCGTATTTTTTGATAAACGAGTATATTTATTTCAGTGCAGTAATGTACAGTTGCAACATATTCATGAATTTGGTACCGTTGGAAAGCTTGTGGTGCCTAGATTTGAGATCCACTTGTTAGCAATTACAAAATGTGGGCCGAATGTGCTAAAATGCCCGTTTCCATGGTTACCACAAAAATATGGTTAATAAGCAGAAAATTGTTTTTATGCATAACTTTACTAATATTGCTCCGATTTTAATTAAATTGGTATCAAATTAAAGAGAATTTAAACTCCCATTTTTAAAAATAACATTTATGCAAATTAGCTCATTTGCATATTGATTGTGACGTCATCATTGCATTATTTTGCATATTTTTCGATAAACGAGTATATTAATTTCAGTACAGTAATGTACAGTTATAACATATTCATGCATTTGGTACCGTGTGAAAGTTTAAAGTGTCTAGTTTTGAGATTCACTTGAAAGTAATTACAAAAAGTGGCCCAAATGTGTCTAAAATGCCTGTTTCCATAGTAACCACAAAATAACAGTGTTAATAATCAGAAAATATCTTTTATGCATAGCTTTACTGAAATTGCTCCGATTTTGATGAAATTGGTATCAAATTAAAGAGAATTGAAAGTTCCATTTTTGAAAATAACATTTATGCAAATTAGCTCATTTGCATATTGATTGTGACGTCATAACTGCATTATTTGCATATTTCTAGATAAATGAGTATATTTATTTCATTACGGTAATTTGAAGTAACAACATATGAATGAATTTGGTACTGTCAGAAAGCTCATGATTCCTGGTTTTAAGATCTGCTTAATAGCAATTATGAAAAGTGGACCGAATGTGTCTAAAATGCCCATTTCCATAGTAACCACAAAAATATGGTGTTAATAAGCAGAAAATAATTTCTCATGCATTACTTTACTAATATTGCTCGGATTTTGATGAAATTGGTATTAAATTAAAGAGAATTAAAAGTTCTAGTTTTGGAACTTACTTTTATGCAAAGATTGTGACGTCATCACTCCATTTTTTGCATATTTTCGAATAAAGGAGTATATTTGATTCAGTACGGTACTGTGCAGTTACGACTTATAAATTAATTTTGTACCGTTGGAAAACCTACAATGCCTTCTCACCCGCTCATCGAAATCAGAATCACAATCCGGATTTGTATCAGCCTCTAAGCCTGTAAGCACAACGCAATCGCAAATTGACAGATGTTCCAATCGCAACTGGCCAAAAATTGCGATAACTTTTACCCTGCCGCAAATCAGTCGCAAATATCACTCATCTTTAAGACAATTGTTATCAATTTCAAATGTGTCAATCTGGGGGTTTCTTTATTGATTGCATAAGTATGTTCTTTTCTTAAGGCGACTGTGTAATAAAAAGTTAGTTTATGTTTTTCGAAAGTGCTTAAATCAAAGGAATCGTTAATGGTATGACGGATGTTTAAAACCTTAGAATTTTATAATTAAATCCAAATTCTGATTGCAAATCAAAGAAAACACTACATGTACGTTCATTTTGGCATTGTCCCTTTGACTCTAACTGCAGTTAGCTTCATTCAAGATAATTGCCGAAATTCTTTCGTTTTTCGCCATGCAAATTAATAAAGCTACAATGGTGAGTAACCACAAATAAATGCTCAAACAACCGCTACATTGGAGAATTTTAAGGAAAATGGCTTCACTTAGAATGACTCTAACTGAAGTTGATGATGACGTAACAACTTCAGTTAGAGGCATTCTAAGTGAAGCCGTTTTCTTTAAAATCCTCTAATATTGCAAGTATTTGGGCATTCAATTGTGGATGAATACAATCCTAGTTTTATTAATTTGCATGGCGAAACTTTTGGAATCAAGATTCAACATAGTTTAGCTCAAATCGGGGGTTTATCGAAAAAGAAAGAATCTTGGCAACCATCTTGAATGAAGCTAACTGCAGTTAGAGTCATCCAGCTGTGGAACAGTGACCTTGACATAATAGTGGACGACTTTCTTCTCCCTTCGACAGTGAAGGTATAGTATATTGTAATTTTCGATAGGCACTGACTTCAGTGAATCAATGTATTTCTATTTCAAGGCATTATTCGAGTTTGCTTTTCTTGTTGGGTTTCCTCAGTTTTTAGTCTCTTCCCTTTGGCGCTTGTGCTTAGATTTTCACTAAATATTGCTCTGATTTAGATGAAATTGGTATTAATTAAAGAGAACTGGGGAGTTCATAAGGAGAAATAATTACATTTATTCAAACTAGCTTATTTGAATATTGTTTGTGACACCATGAGCTCATAATTGCTAAATAGTGAAATCTTTTTAAACGCCCTTGGTTTTGTAAAAAGTGTTCCACTTGCGAGGTGTTTCACTTCAGGGATTTATAGTACAGATTAAAAGAAAAAGACAAATGTCAAGACTTTTATACGTTTATTTGTCAGTACGAGGTAGCTAGACAGCATTCAAATTTTATTTGCCTCTGCTTCCTTGATCAAAACAATATAACAATATCTTTATTTGTTTTGTAGAAATGATAATAATATAATATATACATAATATATGCATACAAAGTTCAAAACTTGAGAATATATGTGCATCAAAATATTACACATTTATTTGAAGTATGTAACAAACAAGTAGATAAGAGTAAATTGTATTTGAAGTTCTAGTTTTTGAAAAAAAAGATTCTGTCATCTCGGGTGGCTTTATTTATTTTAAAATATTTTTCATAAATCAGTAAATATAGAGCCAAACATGTAATTCTATGTAATATTTTGCTTATGTACCACTAGAAACATATGACATCGATCGTAGAAGCAAAATAAACCATGAAAATATGTCAATTGTGAAACTTTCGGCTCAAATACACTTATTTTCAACACGCGAGATTGTGTTTTCGCAAGCCAATACTCAACCAATATCCAAATCTTTTACACAATATTATAGCCAGGTGTATGTCCTATGAGATTATTTTTAAAAATATATTATCTATTCAGTATCTTAGGTCCTGGGCTGTGATTTGTCTCCCATCCTTCCATATTTCGATATCTCATTTCGACCAAATTACCTATTTCTGGATCTAGGAAAGGTATTTAGTATTTACCCACGTTTTTTGTCCTAAAAAGATACCATATTTATCATCAGTCACATTTAGTACCCTTTTCTGGCTAAAAAACATTATATGTTGTTTTTGACTGAAAAAAGTAAAAAAAATGTGCGAAAAAAGCTCACCCCTATATGTTACTTTGACCTACTTTTGACCCCACTTGACCTACTTTTGAGAATTTTGAATGACCTACAATATGGTACCTTACCTTTTACTATACCTCTTCAACTTTTGAAACGTCAGGGGAAATCATCTGACCCCCCTGTCCATTAGTGTTATGGAAAATATGTTGTTCACATTAGGGTTACGTAAGTAGGGAATAAGTTGTATTAATAATAAATATAATATTCGAGTGTCATGTCATTAATACATAATATGTTATCTATGTTAGGTATATCAGAACATGTTCCAAGAAGACTTCTTTGGATTATTGGTAGGTTTCAAATATAGGAACTGCAAATTGGTAAATTATTTTAAAATTGTGCCATGCAATATGCACATTTTAAATCATTTCACCCAAATGTCAATTGGCATTTATTAAAAATAAGGCATGATTTTTAAAATATGAGATTTTTGAAGGAACTATAATAATAGCTGAAAATCTGGTTGCTTACACGGAAATCACTGCATGTAGATTTTAAATACTAGCCTACTTTGTACATTTCTTTCCAAACCGCCATTCTGATTTCTCGCTAGAAAATGTCAACTTAGGGATAACAACAAGTCCTGGTTGATACAACAGGAGCTGATAACTTACAGACTTGCAAACAGAATATGTAGATGTATGGAACATTTGTAGATATCAAGTAAGCAGCTGAATTCAGTACTTCAGTACTAGCCGTTATGAAGATCTGGTGACTAACTGTGACCCAAAAGCAGAACCCTCCAAAAATATCCTTTTTATAACATGTAATCAGCTCAATTTTTATGAACATAATCAAAAATCTATGGATAACAATGCGAGACCAATTTCTTTGCATAACATTCAATATTCTGCTTGTTATGGCCAATTAAAAAATGTCCCAACTTTTGAATAAAAATAAAATTAGAGGTCAACCAAAAGGTGTTATCAAGAGAGTGCCCTGTATCAGTGTTTTATCATGAGGGTCCCCTTGGTTGAGAGTGTGTACTTACAAGGGTGCAGCCGTTTCTTGAACGTATGTACTGTCGAGGGTGAACCCGTGTTGTGGGTTAGAGTATGCATGACGTGATTTCACATGGACGAGAGAGTGTACTGAGATGGATGCACTCAGATGAGTGCCTGTACAGACGAAACTTTACTTGGTTGAGAGCATGTAATGATGAAGGTGCACTCGGATGAGAGGGTGTATTGACTGAAGAGTGTGCACTCGGATGAGAGGGTGTACTGACTGAGGAGTGTGCACTCGGATGAGAGGGTGTACTGACTGAGGAGTGTGCACTCGGATGAGAGCATGTAATGACTGAGGAGTGTGCACTCTGGTGAGAGGGTGTACTGACTGAGGAGTGTGCACTCGGATGAGAGGGTGTACTGACTGATGAGTGTGCACTCTGGTGAGAGGGTGTACTGAGGAGTGTGCACTCGGATGAGAGCGTGTAATGACTGAGGAGTGTGCACTCTGGTGAGATGGTGTTTTGATAGTCAACGACGTTTTCCCGCTCACGATATTCCTTTAATGATGTGTGACTATACACTTTCATATTTCAAACTTCCAAAAGTTTTGCCATGCAAATTAATAAAACTACAATTGTATTCATCCACAAATGAATGCCAAAACACCTGCAATATTAGAGGATTTTAAAGAAAACGGCTTCACTTAGAATGACTTTAACTGAAAGTTGATAATCTACGTCATCATTACATCATCATCATCAACTTCAGTTAGAGTCATTCTAAGTGAAGCCATTTTTTTATTCCCCAATATAGCGGTTGTTTGAGCATTTATTTGTGGTTATTTACCACGGTGAGCTTTATTAATTTGCATGGCGAAACATTTGGAATCCAGATTCACCTTAGTTTAGCTGAAACGGGGGTTTATTGAAAACGAAAGAATTTCGGCAACCATCTTGAATGAAGCTAACTGCAGTTAGAGTCATCCAGCTGTGGAACAGTGACCTTGACATAATAGTGGACACCTCTCCCACCACCTCGAGACAGATGCCTGGGTTATTCCAAATGAGTCCCTATTTTTCATTTGTAAGTTGACTGGGGCAAAGAACATCAAAGTTATGTCCATTTTTAGCGATGCCAAAATGAACGTACATGTAGTGTTTCGTTTTCTTACATTTGCAATCAGAAATTGGATTTGATCATAATTTGAAGGTTTTAAACAACCCTCATACCATTAACAATTCCTTTGATTTAGGCACTTTCGAAAAATATAAACTTTTTATTACACAGTCGCCTTAAGAAAAGAACATACTTACGCAATCAATAAAGAAACTCCTAGATTGACACATTTGAGATAGATAACAATTGTCTTAAAGATGAGTGATATTTGCGATTGATTTGCGGCAGGGTAAGAGCTATCGAAACTTTTTGGCCAGTTGCGATTGGAACATCTTTCAATTTGCGATTGCGTTGCGCTTACAGGCTTAGAGGATGATACAAATCCTGATTGTAATTCGCAAAAATTGCGTTGTGTTGTGGTGTGCTTGCGAAATTGCCTTGCAATGAGCGGGTGAGGAGGCATTATAAGTTTTCCAACGGTACAAAATTAATTTATATATCGTAACTGCACAGTACCGTACTGAATCAAATATACTCATTTATTTGAAAATATGCAAAATAATGGAGTGATGACATCACAACCATATGCAAATTAGTTAATTTGCATAAAAGTAAGTTCCAAAACTAGAACTTTTAATTTTTTAATTTAATACTAATTTCATCAAAATCGGAGCAATATTTGTAACGTTTTGCATGAGAAAACATGTTCTGCTTATTAACACCATATTTTTAGGGTTACTATGGAAATGGGCATTTTAGACACATTCAGTCCACTTTTCATAATTGCTATTAAGCAGATCTTAAAACTAGGAATCATGAGCTTTCTGACCGTACCAAATTCATTCATATGTTGTTACTTCAAATTACCTTACTGAAATAAATATACTCATTTATCTAAAAATATGCAAAATAATGCAGTTATGACGTCACAATCAATATGCAAATGAGCTTCTTTGATATTTTCATATATGGAACTTTCCATTCTCTTTAATTTGATACCAATTTCATCAAAATCTGAGCAATTTCAGTAAAATTATGCATAAAAGATATTTTCTGATTATTAACACTGTTATTTTGTGGTTACTATGGAAACAGGCATTTTAGACACATTTGGGCCACTTTTTGTAATTACTTTCAAGTGAATCTCAAAACTAGACACTTTAAACGTTCACACGGTACCAAATTCATGAATATGTTGTAACTGTACATTACTGTACTGAAATTAATATACTAGTTTATCAAAAAATATGCAAAATAATGCAATGATGACGTCACAATCAACATGCAAATGAGCTAATTTGCATAAATGTTATTTTCAAAAATGGGAGTTTTAATTCTCTTTAATTTGATACCAATTTCATTAAAATCGGAGCAATATTAGTAAAGTTATGCATAAAAACAATTTTCTGCTTATTAACCATATTTTTGTGGTTACCATGGAAACGGGCATTTTAGCACATTCGGCCCACATTTTGTAATTGCTAACAAGTGGATCTCAAATCTAGGCACCACAAGCTTTCCAACGGTACCACATTCATGAATATGTTGCAACTGTACATTACTACACTGAAATAAATATACTCGTTTATCAAAAAATACGCAAAATAATGCAGTGATGACGTCACAATCAATATGCAAATGAGCTAATTTGCATAAATGAAAATCCCAAAGATGGGAGTTTTAATTTTCGAGAATATGTTGCAACTGTACATTAAACTTTTTTTGGACCTCCAATTCTGCCCGCCTAAATTTGTTTTGATATTTTGACGCCATAATGTTACGCTAATTGTCCCCAGTTTCGTGCGACGTGTAATAGTATTTTTACATTACTATTACGTAACGGCTGGGAGAGTTTGACTCCCGGTTCAGTACCAGGTCATTCAAAATTCACGCAAAATTCTCTAATTTCAAAAATTCGGATATTTTCTCAAGGAATTTTCACACAATGTATCAAAAATATTTTCTGATTGATTCTAAGAATATCAGCATCTCTAATTTGATTGGTCAATGGTTACTATCGTAATTTGGCTTTGGGGTAGGCGGGCACTTTTTACGTCACACAATTCACCATTACAATAATCTATCAATATGTGCAAATGAAGGATCCCTATTTTTATTCTTATTTAAATTGATGTTCATAGTTTTCATAAACATTTCTGTAACCCTGTTGGTCAATGCTGTACCAGTGGGCCAGAAAAAGAACAAATAGTATTATGCCCTGCGGTAAGCTGATTAAACTTAACCATTAAGCCAAACTCTAATTTTTTCCATCAGGATAATGTACCTACTCACGCACTGCTCATAATGTGCAGGAAACCATCACAAGGGTTAATGTTTATATCTATAGATTGAAATACATGATCATGGATCCTAACAAATATTCTACTTGTATATTTTTTTAAAATACAAAGTGATTGTAGACACTGTATAGTAATGATATGATAAAACAAATATTTTATTCTATGTTTGGGCAATACCTATTGCACTTTCAATGATTTTTGCAACATGCATTTCCCTCGCCCTACGGGTTGCGGACAATATGCACACTGCAAAAATCATTGAAAGATGAACAGGTATTGCCCTCCAGAGAATGAAATATTTGCCCATCACGTAAAACTATTGTCTTATCATTAGTCTACTTGAAAAGGAACGAATTTCAGATTATGCATTGTTAACAAATTGAAGTAAGTTACTATGATATTGGAAATTGAATTACTTTCAGAAAAAAAGAATCTGTGTTTACTTATTGTCTCATTTGGCTCGGTCATTTGAGATACCGGGTGGTGATGCACGCAAGATGAATAGCGCAAATCACATGGTACCTCAGTGACAGTTTAGGTTCAAATTCAACATACCCGGCAGTTCCACCATTTGATACTCTATTGTTTCATTTAATTGACAAATTAAGAGATATTGAGTCGAATACTTGAATACTAGATATAGTAATCTATTTTCCTTTTAATCTAATTTGAGATACTACGTAGCGATGCGCATCTGATGTAAAGCGCAAACTATATGGTACCTCAGATTCAAAATTCAACATAGATGGTTATGGAATTCGAAATTATTAATTAATGTATTCGACTACTTAGTTTGTCAATTAAATAAATCACGGAATCAATTGTTGCAGTGAACTCGGATTACTTGCATCTGTGCATGTTTTACTGTATGTTTCTTGCTATGTTTCAATCAGGTATTTCACACCTTTGAACTAACCAGCTATACCAGTATTACACAAGGATTTTGCAAATAAAAATGACTATCCTTGGCAAAACGAATCTATTCAGTATGTTCCAGAAGAGGCACGCGATCCCATGCAAACAGCATGAAAAATAACACATTTGTAAGAAAGCATTTGAAAAATGATACTGAACTTTTATGTCGTTTTTCATATGCACAGTGGGTTTATGCATAACTTGATTGATGTCAGTGTATATTATTCGCATTATGGTACACCAGAGACTTTTATTGTATAAAATATTCATCACTGTCAGGAATACAGGTAGATGCTCTTTCGTTAGAATTTTTCACAATTATAAACTAAGTATAAACTAAATAATCGTAAGCTGAATAAAATTCCTTTATCAAGCATTTCCATGACAATTTCCTTTTTAGTAATCACACGCATATCTGTTGCAAGAAGGGATATGCAATTACTGTCAGAATGGATTTCATAAATATTACAATGCAGACACTTGTCATATCTTCTTCACAGTTCGTTCTGTGTATTCCTTGCAGCCTTATGACCCATTCTGTTAAACTGTAAATTATGAGTACTGGGTTTTAGGAGCATTAATAGTCGAGGACATTGCCCAGAGGCTATCAGTTCCCCTAGACTCAGTACGAATAGTTCATCTAACTCTAACCTCACACTGACTCTTATGAAAGCTAAATGGCTCATGATATAATTTTAGGAAAATTTAATTTCTTCTGTATTGACTACAAGGTAAAGTGTGTTGAGAAGTCAGTGGATGTAATTTGATTCAGCTTCAGAGCACTGTACGTAACAGTAGCAGTTCAGGTACAGTTTAAATTTAGATTCCTTTTGTATTTCCTATAATGTTCAACAAGTGTACTGGTGAATAGGAAGTACGTAATTAGTTAAGCTTTAGTTCACTCTATGCAGTCAATCATCTTTTGTGGCACACTGGTTTTGGATAGCTTGCCATGTGTCAACAATAGAAAATGCACTCTTCTGTGTTACAACTGTTTATTCTTTATAATAAACTACATTTCATTCTAATGTGTTGCTACCTAAGTGGGGTCTAATACTGGAGTAGCACATAATTTGTATTGAAATATTTTCTCGTAGATATTGAACTTGCAGAGTCAACAGTACATTCAGAGATCTTTCATACATTTCAAACCTGGCCAAGGTTTTATTTGTGATTTTTTTCCAAAATAGTGCCCGAAAAATTGCCAAATATGAAACATAAAAAAAGGAACGGAAAGAGAGGTAGTTTATCATTAACGTTAGATTAATCAGAAGAGTTCTTTTTTTGAATAACTACTAATCTCAAGCAGATTGCTAATGAGAAAAGGGAGAGAGAGATCGTAGATTTAGAATGTCACATTGACTCGGATATGTCGTTCAAGGGACACTCGAGGAGAACGTGGGATTATCAATCAGGCAGCTTATCGTGAAAAAAATTAATCTTAATTAAAAATTGCAAATCTATTATTAAACAACTAGACGTTAGATCTCATAATAATTCATCAGATCTTTGTGTTCTTCAACAAGTAAGATAAGAAGCTCTTATACCATGACACTTCTCTCTTGATCTGAACTCATTCAATGGGTTTACAATTGACATAAAGTGAGATGTCAACATGATGTGCTAGGATGTGTAGTATAGTGGTTCCGAGCCAAACTCAAAAAAGGAAATAACCTTTCAAATAAATGATTGTGAAAAAAAGGTTTAAGGGTAAAGCAGCCAAATGATGTTGATGATATTTTGCAGTTTTATTTCTGAGATTATTAATAACCATGTAGTATGTATTTGAAACTTATCTTCAAAAAGCATTTCGTTCGAGTCAGTCATAGAGAAAATAACACAGATAAAACCCCTTAAAATGGCCGATGATGAAACTAAACTATATAAGTGGACATAAGTGATGATCAATAACAGAGAGAAGAATTTCAAACAAAGTGCGACAGTCAAGATCCAATTTCTTATATGTGTCACATGATCAACATCAATCCGCATTGCAACGTCGCTGCCTTATTCACAAAACGCAAGAATTGTTAAATGTAATTTATTCTATTAGAAAATAAAAAAACATATTAATTTACTTTTACCTGCTCTTCTACAATGCCGTAAAGCGACCGAGGGGTCATCTTTGTAATTACTATATAGATATAAATAAATAGAATAAATTACAAAAAACGCAAGAAATCAACAACAGTCCCTGTGATAAAACTGTTGCTTATTTCGAATGAATTGATTTCAGGTATCTTTATTACAAATATCAAAAGCATAATCCACTTCTGCTGATTTACAGCAGATGTAGTTTAACACCTTACTTTCTTATCTTTGAAAATATAACAATATTGATACAATGGTTGAACCTAATATTTCCACAGCTAGATGTGATTTTTCTCTGTTGGCTTTTGGATCATGTTTTATCAAGAAGGTTTTTACCATAAATAGATCTATCCTGTAGTTTTAATCTTCTTTTTCAATGCTTAATACATTCCATATTCACGTTATTAAATTGTGTTTGATAAAACACCGATGAGTTTAATGTTTATTATCCTGGAATGGCTGTTTTTTCTGCATCAATATCAACGTTGATCCAAATGAGTTACTAGTATATGTCACATTAAAAGATGTCGATCATAGTTAGCTATTCAGCCACCTCTCCACAGTCATCATGCATTGTTCTTTGGGCTTATGGACAACTCATCCTCTAGGCAACTCATGCCCTGTCCGGTTACCGGTTCCTTTGGCATTGGGGAGTTAAAGCTTGCATATAAAATCGAAACGCCAACCTATACGTGTGACCAATCGCCCAATCAAATGCATCGCTGAAATATTTTCCGTTCACGTGTAGGTTGTGAAAAAAGCAGCTTAAACTCCCTATTGATTTAATTCTGACTTGACTCTAAGTTGAATAATGTAATCCTGTAATCAGATTGAAAATGATATCATTTATTTATTCCTAGGTATCATTGCTCATCTAAAGCATTTTACCTTTTCAAAAGAAGATAACATTGATGGCCATTGAATCAATACCAATAACACATATATGTCATTGTATCATCCGTGGCGCCCTGCCATGCGCCAAATGCGTTCTTTGTTCATTTGTGTATTGTTCCGGATTTCTCATTCCACGGGGAATCTTCAAAATAAATCCAGATATTGTTCCATCAATAAAAACACAACTATCTGCTTATGGTCCGCACCGAAATTGTCAACTGGTACTTT
The DNA here is from genome assembly GCA_903813345.2 of Owenia fusiformis. Taxonomy (NCBI): domain Eukaryota; kingdom Metazoa; phylum Annelida; class Polychaeta; order Sabellida; family Oweniidae; genus Owenia; species Owenia fusiformis. The sequence goes on from CAIIXF020000010.1 coordinate 15,846,595, forward strand.
ACAAAACTCTGAGTGAAAATTATATTAAATGGCAAGCCTTTTCTGATATCTCTTGGTACTATTTGTAATTATGTGATAAACTCTATACTTTTTGTATCGTCGTCAATGTCGGGTTCTGTGTACCACATACACAGTCGCCATCTTGTCCTTGCGTGGCTGACTAGCATAAATGCACACACACTTAGTGCAGCTAAGAGAAATCCCGTCGGCCACGCGACCATGTGAATTACTGTCCGAGGGTTGGGTTTGTCTAGATAGGCGGCGTGGCGATCAAGATTCGGGTCGTAGTAACACCGGAAACCTCTCCCGACGACGCCATAGTAGAATTGGAATAGTTCTAATGCGTGTGTGTCTTTGGGTATGTCATGTGTGCAAACTCCATATGAACACTGCTCCTGGAAATAGAGTAATAAATAAGATCATCGATATGCCATTTTAGATTACAGGGTAACCCGAACATGCAAATGGTTGACATGCGAGTTGATTGACATGTATTAAGACATTTTTAAACAAAACATACATATATGTCATAACTCATCATGACGTACATGTCATATAAATTTGTACTTTACTTTGATCATCTAAATACATTCTTGTTAGCAACTGCCAGTTACTTCACCCATGTCAATTATAAGCTGCATAGATCATGTAGATCATATATAGAACCATGGGCTTAATTATACAATTTAAGTTGGCAAATCTCATTCGGACGAAGTTAGAATTAATGTCACCTCTTACAAAAGGTAATTTTTCAGGGAGATAATTTCCTGATAATACTAGTTCCCCCTCTGAACAATTAAGTCCTTAAGGATGTTCCCTGGACGAAGTTGAAAACGATGAACACCAACCCCTAATTTTTCTTTTCAAAATGTGAAGTACATAGCATAACTAAGTGTTTCTGTGAGTTTAAGAAAAAGTTAAATATTCAAAAGTGTGTTTTGGGGTGAAAACCTGATTTTTAACATGGGTTTCAATGAGAAAGTGCCACGCCCACTTTTGTCAAATATTGACACTTTAGAGGCCTCTTGCTCAGAAAAAAGCACACTAACATATGGTTTTTAAAGTTTTAATATTCTTTGTTGCCCGTGAGAATCCCAGAAAACCATTTTTGAGAAAAAGTTAAATACTATTGAATATTTTCCTATCTGACCAGGGAACATCCTTAAGATAAGTTATCAGTTACCTAATGGCGAGATTAACACATGAAAGGCCCCTAAGGATTAATTTATAGATAGAATGGATATAAAGGTTTTGAATTCCGTAATAATTCACACAAAAATGTCATGATGTTCACATTGGGTTATCCTTGAAAGTAAAATGAATAGAAGTGCAGATGTGATGATGGTTCGCCCAGACCATGAACAAGTATCTTCATCTATATGATTTTATCAGATCTATGAGGCTTTTTAGGGGAGTGCATTTTTTCTCCTTGCGCATACGCGAAGCAACGTTTTGGTTTCGAAATTCTCTTTAAAATGTTTTCTAATTCAGCAAAGTCATCAAGATCATAAGAAACTAATTTTTAGTGGCACTTTCCTCTGTCATTTCCGTTGACGAGCCTGGGGAAAGTATTTATTCTGTTCTATTCATTAAAAAAATCTGAGTGGTTGGTCCTGGTTACTGTCACGGGGTTTACAGAAGCTAACGCTTCTCACAGCTAGCTGGGGAGCCAAACGGTAAAAGTAGTGACTCTGTGTTAACAGAATGATGTACCAAGAGAAAGGCTTTTTTGTTTTGTTTCGAATGGATCAAGTTTGAAGAAGAACGGTTTTTCAAACATCTGGTAGGTCTAAAATTCAAATTAAAGGTATTGGACCCCCGTGACTAGACTGTATCTTATCTAGCACAAAAATTAGCATGAGTTTCGGTGAAAAATATCAAAAAAACGTAATTGTAAGGTCAACTGTGAATCATGGCATACATCCTCTTCGTAAAAACCCAATGACTACCAGCAGAGAGAGGTATGAACTATTGGGTCATGGTTTTACCATCAGCTCTAAATATACATTTTCGCTCGTCGGGATCATTAATCTCTCCCTTGACGATTGTAGTATACACATAAATCATTTTAGGGGTATTCACAAAAATGCGTTTATCCGACAGAACAGTAGTTTCAAAATGGAATACTGAATGGAGATCGATCTCGACCAGCAATAGTCCTTTCATATGAAATACCTTGATTGATTAAGATGAGATTAACTCTATTGTGAGGATAGATAACATGAAAAATAACACTTGGAGTGTAAAAGTAATCAATCAAGATCGAAATAAACAATCAGCAGAGAACAGTCTGACATTATATAGAATAGTAGATAGGGTTTTATCTGTTTATTCTGTTTATTCCGTTTTTATCTTTTTATTCTCTGTTTGATGAGAATCGACCATATATTTCTGAATATCATATCGGTGTGATTATTTGACGTGACGTTTGGCGTGACGTGTTAGTCATAGACCCAGAGAATGGAGGCGTGTCTGCATTTTGGGCTCTTCTTGATTGTGCGCATGCGTTATCATCAAAATAAACAGCCATATTGGCTCAAAAAGAAGGTAGACTTTTAAATATACTCAATTCTATTTGAGACACAAAGTCACGATGTTTTGTTGTTGCTCCTTCGACAACTATGAAACACTCGACGTTTTAAGGAATCTTTTTGGCAGTCAGACATACCGGTATTCATTGTTAAAACGAGGTACATTATTTTGCTTCTCGTCATCCAGCTTGGCAACGGATTAATCACTGACTTGTATTAATTTTGCTTGTGGTAAAAGTCAATCGTTGGTTTGGTCTAATGGACTATGTTCTAGCGGTACAATAATCTTGGGATGTCGCCATTTATCTAAGTTGTCAAAATGAAGGAATTTATCATGTTAACACATCAGTTGTATTTGCCTTGAACTAGAAACGAAATAACTTGCTCTGTGGTTTATTGATAAACTTTGTGAATTTGATTGGAGTTGTCCATTACAACCAGCCATTTGCTATTTATCATATCTGGCTTGGTGTGTATTCAAATACTTGGAACAGTCAACTTTCGTGGATTAATTGAACATTCAAGTATTCATAAATATCTTGATTTTGCAACCATTTGCTCCCGGATTTGTCATCACGCCCCGTTACGTCTTCGAATGTTTCTTTGGTAAAACGAATTGAAAGGAAACATTAATTTGATTTTATTGGATGAATCGGAATACAAATGATTCAGAACATATGATATATTATCTGAAAATGGACATAAGTCAAATCAGAACGACTTCTACTCGATTCGAACTAGACCCCTCGAGCCAACAGAATAAAGTCATGTCAATTAATCGTTAGCTAGAGAAAGGTATTGATGGTCGTTTCTGTTCATCATTCAAAGGTGATGGATATTTATGGTCTGTTCTTTTATATTTCAGATTTTTGCACCTGCAGGGTGGGCCGAAAAACGTACATGCTTTTATTTTAGTAATATCTTTGCTGATATGTTAGAAATATCCATAAATCATATATCATAAGAAATATTTTCAATTTAAAACAAAATGATGTATGATTTATGAAATATGAATGGCTATTGGTGACTCCATGGTGATTTCCGTATCATGAGGTAGTAACAGTCGAGTTAAGTTTATAGGAGTACAACATCATTATTGACCATTACATGATGATTTTAGCCTTGAATAGGCATATATGTCTTGAAAATGAGTAAATACTCATCTATTACATATAAACTTCACTATATTATTTAGGCTATATTACCAATACCTATCAAAATGGTATAATCACTCAATGATATTGTATTTGTAAATCATTTTGCTTTCATTTGATACATAAATCAACAATTTTGACCTTACGGGTATATAATTAGAATTATATCCCAAAAGCTGACATATGGGTACATCTGTCTGGTCAGTTCTTTGCATTCTGTATTCAGCAACTGATAAATCATGAATTTGATTTATGTTGTTATTCTAAGATAATTACTCATTTGTGTGAAATCAATCATATACCATTTTGTTGGAAATTAAATTGTCTTTTCATAAATGTATGATTTTAACATTTGTGTGTAATATTAAAACCGTTGTAGCGAAAAATATGGACGTTTTTGGCCCACCCTGTACATGTAGAGCATCAACAACGAGAACATGAAAAATGTACCAAGTAGCCATTATTTAGATAGAGCAATGTCTAGGTTATGGTCGTGACGCAAAGCACTAATTACACGTTCGCCTTTTTGATTTAATAGTTCCCTTTCAGAACTAAATGAGGGTATACTGTCATGATTTATGTGTTCCCATTAGTATGATTTAATATAGGCATACACAAAGTATATCTCTATAATGGCTTTGCAATTTAATAATGCCCTACAGTATGAATTATGATGGACTTAGTTAATTAGTAACTATGATAATTCACAATGCCATATCTTATCCAGGATTTACTTCAGGGTATATTCAGACTTGGCTATTAACGGCGTATGGGTTTGCTAAAGATTTCTTACTTGGATGGGAGTGTCGGACAGTGAGGATAACAATGGTAATGAGAATCATCGTTTGTATTATTAATTCACACTGTTACACTTCCCCCTTTGAGAAGAACGGTTTGTCCACGAACTACCGAGCTGTTAAATAATGAGGGAGATCAGTCAAACTTTGGATAAAATCGAATTTTAACTAAACTGTCTCAACCAAGTGTCTGGTTTAAAAAACCAACATACAATCACAATGAAATGTACATGTATATATTCATGGTGTTTATTTCTTAGAAATATAATGAATTCTTGTCCTACTAATCGTATTATTAACTGTCCTCATAATGTCATACAAAGGCACCGTAATCCGTCGATTTAGTACATGATTTAAAGTAATGCCATCTAGGGTAGGGTATCTAGATAGGCAAGAGATCTCCATTACTTATTATCTCGCATTTATTTCATTTTATCTAAAACAACATATAGATTTACAAATTGCTAATTTGCTATGCGATATTAAGAGAGTATTTTATTGACTGCAACGTTATCATACATGAACTATAAATGCAGGAAATAAGTTATACTGTAATACTAATACCAATTCGGGTAAAATGTCCTCGTATCTCGTAAAGACATCCTCTTCTTTAGCTTCAATATCACGAGAGAACACTTACCTATTCTAATTTGTCTTACGTTGCTGGACTATTTCGAAAGTAAACTAACGTTGATCCGCATAGTGAAATTGTCGGTGGTTACGATTCCCAATAATATTTGAATGGGTAATATTGTGTATCTAGGTATTTACACGTTATGGTAGAATCCATAGTTCAAAATCAAACTATTTTACAAGAATTAGTTAGAAATAACATTTACACATTTTTCTTTAGTGCAGACTACCTAATATAACGACTCACAGGATAACGTGTGTATCATAAAAAGATACTCAATCATAATTCAAAGATAATTAAATGTCATATATTTTTGTTCCTAGGATAAAACGCGCCTCTACGGCATAATTATACTTAGGGGTTATGATCCGTATCTTTATTATAAGCTTACGTTTTATTCATTTAGTATTAAATCACCCCCTAAATAACCCCCTTTTATAATAAATATACTATAAAGTATAATAAACTTAAACAGGTATATGGACCATTTATCTAATGATATAGATTCTCTCCAAGCTTACAGACGTTTTTATCAATCTCTTAAAGATGGTGTTCAAATGCTTTTTTCGATCATGAAAATCTCCACACCCATAAATCACTATTTTGTGCAAAAATATTAACTAGCACTAGAAAATAGCAATTTACATAACTCCCGACTGCTTCTAAATGAAGCATAGGCTAGCTGTCTATTCAACTAATAACTTTTACAGTTGCATTTGATAATAAACCAGTGTAGATGACACAACGACTTTCTTCCGCAGTTAGTTTCAATTAAATGACAATATTGTCTTTCCTTTTTGTTTACTAGACAGGGGATAAATTGTTTGTTACCATAGTAACCACTGATATAAATCTCAGATTATAAGTCATTACTTATTAGTACTAGAGATACTATTAAAAATGAACTACTAATGAATAGTAGGGGATGATTTATTTATTTGCTGATATAATTAAATATTGATTCATGGCAAATATTATAGATTTTGATCACGATTACAACATAAAATACGCAGCTTTCATGTGATAAAACAAGTAGAGAATGAAACTGATAAGTTTTTCTTACTCTGGTACACAGTAAAAAAAGATTAAAATGACAGCCCATTATAAATTTTCATAAGTCGATCGAATTGTAAAAACCATCCTCAACGTATTACTACTTGTATTCACACAAAATGGGTACGAGCCTTTCGAACGCCTCGAAGAAATCAAATAGGATAAATGTCCTGTAGGATTTCAATAAGTTTCATATTGTTGACATAAGGAGAAAGGAGAGACAAGTATATAATCTGAATAAAAATACGTTTCTAACCCCCCTATCACACCAAACTAGTTCAGACCCGTTCTTGCCAGTCTTACGAAAACGTCGTAAAACGGGCTCAATCTGGCTGTGGTCAGGAAATATGTCTAAAATGATTAGCTACTTCGTTCATAAACAGTCTTCAATACGTCCATCTCATTCGCAGTTCGTTCAGGTCGCACCAAGTTGGTGTGCAACGTCGTATAACGCGTCCCTTAGTCTAGAAGGTCATCATGACCTGATTACAGAACGGTATGGTCGCCATCGAATTTTGAATCATTTCAAAATGCTAAAATCACCTTTCCGTCTGAGAACGTTCATGAAGTTCGTAAATAGTCCTTAGAAAGTTGCAGCTACGTTCATTCCGTTCGCACACAGTTTAAAACCAGTTTTGAAGAACGCAGTGGCAACTTGTTTGATGTGATAGCTATATTTTTGCTAACTCGTTCATAAGCAGTCTTTAATACGTTCTTAATCAGTTTAAACACGTTTGCAATTAGTTCTACCTCGTTCTCAATACGTCCTCAGACAGTTCAACTCGTTGTAAAAACGTCCCTAGTAGGATTGAAGTACGACAGTTCCGTTCGTAGTACGTCCAGCTCATCGTTAGTACTTTGCCTCTCCCTAATTGTAGAACGTGACGACCACGAGAGCATTTTGAGCATGTTCTAAGTTCTAGAGAGGACCTACCCGTTCAAGTACGTTCGATGAAGTTTGTAAATAGACCCCAAACGGTTCTAAGTACGTCCAGTCCGTTCGTACACAGTTGAAGCCCGTTTTAGAGAACGTAGTGAGAACTAGTTTGGTGTGATAGTAGGGTTAAAGGTTATGATGTTACTCCAAAGTTGGACCAAGATGAACCCAAAGCGTTAAGCCATTCCAAGTTTGCTCTATAATACATTATCATAAAAACAGAAAGATTTTGACTGGTGCCATGATTTTACTGTTGTTTTATTGTTATATACGATGATAAGGATGATATTCGGTTTTCAAATGTAACGCAATGAATCTAGCTTAAGAGTACCTGTCATTTAGAATGCCTAGAATATCAGGGAAGTGTTAATGTGTATACAGCTAAGTTGAATAGTCTGTATGGGCAGAATTTAGGAGTAAGACTGCGATAACATAGATCTGCTCCAGATAATTAACAAGCACATTGAAGTCACCTATATATCATTAGTAGCACAGTTACTAGGGCATAAAATGTTTTAAATGTCCTACTTATCTTCAGGGAACTTCTTATAGATACCAAGAAACCATTACAAGAACAACGTGGGGCCAATACTATTTCAAATATTTTATCAGACACTGGGAACGTGCAAATGGTCTTGGTACTTAATGGTTATCTTGACTAAGAGTCGGGATAACAAAGATGGTAAATGTGAAGATTTTCTAATTTAATTTTAATGACATTTCTTTTATCCCTTCTATAATGAAGACAAATCTTCGATATTCTTTTAGAGTCCCCATATAAAGTTTAAACCACATTGGGTTTATATTAAGGATTTAAGTGTTAGCCCTGGACTCAATCATTGTTTGCTGAATCATACCACGAAGGTGTTGTTTCCAAACAACGCCTGAGTGGAATGAAGCAGCTACAATGCATTGAGTCGAGGGGCTTAAATTCTTTTCACACATTGCAAAATATTTTCTATAAACTCACCTAAAAGATACAAAATCACTAAAAGAACATATTTTCAATGACACGTTTTGCAGGAGTCAAGTATTGGCAAAACATCACAACATCTCTTCACCTTGGTAACCATACACAACAAATACGTTATTGATTATTTCATGCACTGCTGTCTTGTGAAATACTCTGTTTGGATTGGCTGGAATCGGACACACCTTACCTAGCCATGTGTGAATAGAGCCTTACCAATGTTATCAAAATGTGGTATGTGAAACTTTTCGATTTAATTTCAAAAGTTGATTATTTTTGAAGAGCATTTTGTTGAAATAAATGATTGTGAATTTATTTCAAATAAAACTTAAGTTGTCGTGCACGAACATTGTTTTAAGCAATAATTTACACCTAATCTAATCCTAATCTGTTTTGTGTTGAAAAATAAGCAGGGAATTAACTCATTGGCGCAGATTAAAGAAAAAAAGCTGAAAAGTGTCAGAGTTTTTCTTTAACAAGTATATCTGTATCGCTCATGCATCTAAATACTCGAAATTAATGTCAAACATGGTTATCAGGACAAGGACCCAATGCATAAAGCCAATCACATATAAATAAACATTCGCAAAGACCAGAAACCTCTCTTTTCTAAACCTGACATGTCGGATATGATTAGGGATAAAAGACATGAAAATTAATAGGTGAATCTGATGTTTGCTCAAATTCTTTTTTATATTTCTTAATGGTTTTCCTAATTTACTCTTTTTCATAATAATCTCTTAGATACGTAATCCGTTAGTTTCTATTCTAGCATTCTAGAGCCGTTTACAAGCACAATGTAACAGGAAAGAATAATTGAATCACAATTTTCGACGGTTTCTTACCAAAAAATAATGAATAAGTAGATGTGTAGTTAAAGTGAGATTCCTTACACCAGCGTAGCTCATCAATCAAAATAAAAGATTTAAATTTGGCATTTCTGTCAAAATTCTTGAAAGCTAAAATTCCAGTCTGGCTTATTTAACATACTTTATCTTTCTTAGAATGATGTTTACCGAAAATAATACATAAAACGCGACTGAACAGTAGTAAAGGGGTATCTGGACTGAAATTCCTTTCACTGGTTAAGATAGTGTAACTAATTTAAAATGAAATAAACATGTGTCAAGGAAGGAAATGGCACAGAATAATTTAATGGCCTGTTATGGATTTAGAAAGATTTGTCAGTATAATTCATTGTTTTTATTTTTATATATTTTACTACTCCTGCGTGTGCGTATTTTACCTGGACTATCACTGAGCAGCTCCTCACAGTGTATTCCTTATGTAGAGTTACATTATGTACAAGCCCAGTGTCGTGCCTATGGTATGTTACTATAATTTGTATACACGGTACCCTGTCCATTTCGTACCATCGTCCACATTTACAAGGCATGCCATGGTGCATTGTTGTTGAAATCACAACACAAACGGTCTCCACGAAACTGCTTCCTCGGAGATAAGGAGGTGCGAATCCTATCACCATGACAACTAATACAACACATGCCCCAAAGAAGACACAGGCCGAGCATTCCAAAAGCAATCTCCGACAGTCTTTATCTAAAAGGCACATATTTATTGTTGAAGTTGTGCGTGCCGTCGCTTTTCTGATGTGTCTTCGTGCCACTGTCACGATTTGCTAGCTTTGCTTTCATCCAATCCGTTGTCTAAATCATTTTTTCCAATAGTATGTTGTTCGACTTATTTTATCCCGTATCCATTCTTAAGAGTGTTCTCAATTTGTTAGCAAGTATCTCTTTCACAAAAGATGAATTTTTTACTGTTGCAGATATTGTTTGAATTATATGTTCGTACCCAGTTATACCATTGCAAGTTCTCAAAACGAGTTAATCTCAAATCCCCTAGAAGGCATATTTCGTTCATTACCGTTGTTTATATTTGTTTTTTAACGTTTGCATCGAAGATTGATTCTCTTTCAGACATCCCAAAATGTTGATCCTCTTGGGATCTGTAGTGCTCTATCAGTTTCATCTCAGCATCCGTTTATGGTTTCCAATAAGATACATACGACCTGCTCAGATGCAAACGATACAGTCACAACGGACGCGATAGTGCATACTATACCTTTAAGCTTGTGAGATTTGCAACCAAACAGTTAGCTAGTCATTACATAATTTACACGATCCCAATATTTATTTCTAAGTCAGGGCACAACGATCTCATAAAGGGTTATTAAGGTGTTAAATAAATATAATTCATTATTTTTTTCATCTAGCTTATTTCGCTTAAGTGTTATGATCTTTAATCCAAATGAGTTCATCACGTCTCAGCAGATCATAGATAGTCTACTTGATCAATCCATTGCTCATTTGAGACCGACGTTCGATTGTATCCCTACCATGAACTTTTGAAGTTATTCTGGAAAACAGAAACCTTTCCATTTCACTTTTGATCGTATTAACCCTAATGTGGCCAAGGAGGTCAATTGACTTTTAGGGTTGCCTGCATTAAGGTTAAAGGGGTCATTAAAACAAAACCTTATCTGGGTTGATATGCTCGGTGTAAGCCATCGTCTTAATGTGGAATGAACACAGAAGAAATCTAGGGGCGTAGCCAGCAATTATCAAGAGGGTGTGATTTTGGGTCTGCGAGCGAAGCGGGCCTCAATTTTTTATAAAATTTACATTGTATATGGTGCTTTCTACGCCCATGCAACCCCCTGTTGAAAATAAATATTGGTATTTTCTTTTATTAATTGTACATTGACATGAATCGCAGTACAGTCTTGTGGTTTTGGTTTGAGATAATAGGCGAAGGGAGACATTTTTTTAATGAATTTAGATTATCATTTGGGACCCCTTGTCGTATTGGCTGCTTTCAGTTTTGAATGAATGTTCGGGGATTTTTGTTCCATTGACTGATTCATTCTTGAACATTATGGGATTTTTCCCCATTGATTGCTTTCATTCTTGAAAGTTCGGGAACTATTGTCCCATTGTCTGCTTTCATTCTTGAAAGTTCGGGAACGTTTGTCCCATTGACTGCTTTCAATCTTGAAAGTTCTGGGATGTTTGTCCTATTGACTGCATTAACTCTTGAAAGTTTAGGGATTTTTGTCCCTTTGACTGCTTTCATTCTTGAACGTTGGGGATTTTTTGTCCCATAGACTACTTTCATTCTTCAACGTTGGGGATTTTGTCTCACTGGCTGCTTTCATTAACGTTCGAGGATTTTATTTATTTATGTCCTATTTCTATTGACTGCATTCACTCTTGAACGTTGGGGATTTTTGCCCTATTGACTGCTTTCATTAACGTTCGGGGATTTTATTTTTGTCCTATTGACTGCATTCACTTTTGAACGTTGGGAATATTTGTCCCATTGACTGCTGTCATTCCTAAAAGTTCGGGGATTTTTGTCCTATTGGCTGCTTTCATTCTTGAACGTTGGGTTTTTTGTTCCATTGACTGCTTTCACTCTTAAATGTTTAGGGATTTTTGTCCCATTGACTGCTTTCATTCTTGAACGTTGGGGATTTTTTGTCCCATTGACTTCTTTCACTCTTGAACGTTGGGGATTTTTTTCATATTCAGCTTAACTTATGGGTACGGTGTAAAGGGATAACTCTTGCAAAAATCATAAATTATCACTTTCAGGTTCTTCAACTCTAAATTCTTCAACGATATATTTCTGTACTTTGAGACACCATGGGAAAAAGCAAAACACCAGTCAACGTTTTTATCTCCGATGTCTCTCAATTATGAATGTCGTTGCTTTATACATAACACTTGGCCGAAATATCATGTCAAAACAATAACATGGTATAATTAGAACCCTATGCAGACGGAGCTTGTGAGAAACATTGAATGAGCGGATGGTACGGATTGAACGGTCATTTTTGAATTTAAACTTTTGTTATTTCTAAAACCAGGCCATTTTGGGTCTTAGATTATATCGATATGTGTGTGTAACCATATCTAGAAAAACATTCGTTGTAATTGAACGAAGAGTGAACAAAATGAAGAGACGCTGTCATACTCCCTAGTAATATAAAGTACTTAGATTCCTTCCATTAGGGATTCGGAACCTGTAAGGTAGCCTAGCATAATATCTTGGCAGGCTTAGTGGAATTGTCATTATTTTGCAATCGAAACCTTGTTCATTGATTCATACTTTATTAGGATTGAAGGCAGGTGTTTTAATGGCGCTTTGTCTAATTGTCTTTACTTTCATTGCCACCGGGATTGGGTTTTTCCAAAGCGTTGATGGCACCTCGTCAGACGCAATGCTTCCTCTACATGTCTTAACATTGGGAGAGCTTATAATGCAGATAATGATTAAATGTTCTTAATCGTCGACAAAGTTGGCAAAATCGAATCCTAAATCCAATATTTGAAGGATTCCTGAAACGATATCCACTCTTCCACAGACTTTAACGTGATAGTCAAATATTGTGTCCCCAAAATATTACAGAGACAAACACGGAACTACTCTGTGGATGGGTGATGTCATCTAACGACAGCAGGCAATGTGTTTGTCGAAAACATCTGGTTGGTTTATCAGGTAACACTATTTACATTTTAGAGAAAGGCTTGTTCTTGTACCACAAACCATTTTCCATATTTGGTATCCCAAAAAATTGTTCCGAGAAAGAATAGCAATGTGTAAAAAGGATTGTAATTCAAATATAGGCAATTGACAAAAAGTTTCAAGAGGTAACTTCGCTTAGTTTCAAAGAAAAATTGTTTCAACAATCAACCATTTTTCCAATTTGGAATTGCATTCAGCCCTGCATCGTCATTGCATCGTCCATGTCAACTTTCTCAGTATGTTATATACAGGGTGCCCCGAAAGTGTGGGAGTCCTCCTCCTCCCCATAGGCAGACACATACCAATATTACTATATCTAGTACTTTAATTTTGGCCAAGCACTAAAATTTGTCCGTCTGGGGGGTCACATACTTTCGGAAAACCTTGTATATTTTTTTATATTCATGGAAAATGAAATCTTCTCAATTACGTGATTGACTATACTTTATCCCTATAAGAATTTGAAAATTTGCTTTTTGCGGGTACAATTTTCGGGACACCAGTCAATACATAGCAAATGACTCTCTTACAATATATTCAAATGAGAATCTAAAATTAAATTATAACTAGCATTTGTAAATGTATTCTTCATCTCGATGTAACACTGAAGCTCAAGAACTTTATCGGAATTATTCAATGTTTTACTCTATTTTATATTAACCTAACATCAAAAAGAGAACACAAAGCATGTGTTTCCTTCTGTCCACACGTGGAATATTAATATTTCTAGTTCTAGTAGGAAATTCTTCACCAAAGGCAGAAAACCATGTAATAGGATGCACATATCATTGTACTCTAGAGTATGGGTTGTTGAACCCACACAAATGATTCAGTTATATGGGTTCAGCAGGATATCTAGGATAATTGCATTTTGTCACTAAGAAGTAATGACATCCTCTTCGGAGACTTCGTAGACTTCATTATCACCAAGTAACTAACTATTCAAATCAAACTTGATGACGTGAGTCAGTGACTCTAGCACACGGTTGATTTTGTACCATAGGAAGATACATTCTCATCATTCAAAGATAATTAAATGTTAGATTGTTTTGGCCATGGCTTGAACAATCACCTTTGTCTCGATGACATTCCATACTTGAAGGGCGTATAATCCATACCATTGAAAGATCTGTTTTACTAATCTGTTACTAAATAACTCTCCTTTGTCATTAATAAACTTCGCCTTACATACTCGGAAAATGTTATTGCTCTTTTATTCTTGCAAATTAATTGTACTGTCTTATAGGTCTTGTAAATCTCATATTAGCGAACTCATAGCCTAAGTCTGTAAACGGTTCGTTTTGCGAGTTTCGCTATGCTCGTTTTTTAAACCCATCATACAAAATTGTTTTGCTCAAGGTTTTTGTTCTGTTCAAATACCTAAATTGTAGCATTTCTATAACCGTTTTACTGTGGGCTGTAAGTGAAATGTGTGAAGACGAAAGTTATTTTTCAAGAGTACATTAAATGCATTATCTCCAAGTTGTGACATTGCTAAATATGCATTGAGGAATAAGAAATATGGCACCGTGAATGTCATGTTTTGAATACTGATTTCAGATGGTGAAGTGACATTATGGTAATTTACTAGTTTTCTCTTTTTATTCTTTCTTGCGCGTTTCAAAGAAATGTGAAAACATTATAATCTTAGGAATCAAGAGGAGGTCATCGTAAACTTATCTCGATTCACTGGATACAATATAAATCACGGGTACTATCCAAAATTGAAAATTTTCACATAATGAGACCCAGGACGACAGAACGACAGTTTGTGATACCTTTTTCCAGTTGTTGCTTTTTTAGTCTTACTGACTTCTGCCGGTATAAAATGTCCTCTGTAGTGAACACCTATCAACACTGAACGTTCTCGGCAAAATGTTTAATATGCACAGATTTACTGTATGCATAAATCCAGTAATGCTAAATACAAATACTATTTTGTATTTACTATTTTGTTTGAATTAAGATATATGTTTAAAATACCCAAAAATGCACAAATGAGGAAAGAATGTGTTGTTAATCTTTAAAAAATCAAATTCTTGCAATTGGAATTCAAGATCTACTTTTCAATGAGAATGGACTAAAATATTATGAACTATATAGAAAATGTCACATTGACTCAGACTTGTTGCACTCCAGAGACACAGTCTGTAAATGTGGGGTGATTAATCATATGCTGTAAATTTGCTTGCAACTAAACTCCACAATTGAGCTTTAAGCCATGTAAAAGATGTAAAAATGTTAAATAAATTACTAAGTTGAAATACAAACACCTCGTGGACTATGGAGTACAATAACAAGGGTTTAACAAATCTTCATTGTGTACAAGACCTTACCTACGATATCGAAAGAAGAAATATGCTCCTTCATCAAATTATATGGATTCCCCATGCATAGGTCATGTGATCGATATTAAGAATTAGGCCTGACCTTTCAAAGAAAAACAGTGGAGGAATCCCCACACACTTTTTGGTGATGTCATTCAGGTCAGTACACAATCTTCAAAGTGGAGGGATTCAAAATATATTCAAGTTATCAACTTCAAACTGAGAAATATCCGATATCCTTCAGCAATTATCAGTATATCAAGATAATATAGTGATCTCGATCTTGAGATGATATCCAGATTTGGCCAAAACTGACTTACATTTCTTCTTCATAACTTTAACACTTGCAAAGCCAATTCGTAGAGTTCTGATTTCTAATCCTAAGATTTAAATTTTCGATTGTATCACGAGTTTTCCAAATACTTCCACGGAAGTTTAAAACTGTCCACGAAATTCCGAAATAATCCATAATTATGCAGGTCAAACTTTAATGTCATTTTATGTTGAATGTATACTAGACAATGGATATGCCGTGAATTAGTGCACTGTATCTTATGATTCGGATGGAATTTCTGAATCATTATAAAACGATGTCTCAAAATAGATGATACTTTGGTTTGCCCTTAAATTAGTTTATGGTGTCTTAACACTTGGATGGAATTTTATTACAAATACATAAGTCCAAAATCTAATAATTTGTTCAGATCCTTTTAAGATGCTGTTTTGGATCATCATTCCATCGAATGGACAATATCAATTCCTAATCGATGGTTTACGAATGTACTATCAGGACGTTATATCTATAGTTATTACCACTTAAAAGATATTGGACTCGTATACTGACCATAACCCCAATTGCATTGGCTCTTCTTATGACCAATCTCCAGTATAAAAATAGTTACAAAGTTATTTGTTAATAATCTCCCGTGCAAACTGTGTCACCAAATCATGATCTCTTTTAACATATTTGCCCAGTAAGTGAACCCTTTGGATTTTTCAAAGAAATCGAATCGGACAAAGATACCAAAGATTCTGACCTAACGTTACCATTAAATATCATTCAGTTGCGTAAAGAACAAAGAATTCATCTGTTTTAAAATACTCGATCAGAGTTGAAACCAGTGCGTTACAGTCATTATAAGTTCGCTCTATAATACATTCCCATAAAAACAAAAAGATTTTGACTAATGCCATAATTCTACTGACGTTTTATTATAATATACGAATGAGTTTACAAATGAACGTAATGAAGCCAGCGTAAAGGAAATCTATGTACAAATACATCTATGCTGCAACAACTTTTACAACTTGTGTACCCTCCTTTCTTATATCTCGGCTCATTTAAATGCAAAATGTGGTTCTGTGATAGTTGAGATGATTAATTGACAATGCCACATTGACCTACTTTCAGTTAAATATGCCCGCCCACTCAGGCTACTCGTGGGTATTGGAAAAAGCATCATAGATATCATACTTTAGAAAACATAAGACAGAATGTATTTGGAACTTAATGGCGTAGTTTTACAAAAGACTCCAGTAGGACTGAATCCAACTTTACATAAATCATAGCAGATTTATCAAATCTTAAATTCGAAATGGCAGACCCCAGTGTGATCCTTTGATATGAGTGGCTCTAAGAGAAATCACTAGTTAATAGTCTGTTAAGCAATTTCAATACATAAAATATTTCAACAAACTATTTCTTTAAC
Source organism: Owenia fusiformis (assembly GCA_903813345.2). Lineage (NCBI taxonomy): Eukaryota > Metazoa > Annelida > Polychaeta > Sabellida > Oweniidae > Owenia > Owenia fusiformis. The sequence continues at coordinate 15,863,258 of CAIIXF020000010.1, forward strand.
AGTACATATATCATATAAAATATCCAAGATTCAAACAATACAACGTTTACATAAATCAATTAAATAAATATACCAGGGAAACAGATTTCTCAGAAAGCGAAGCTGCGATAACTACGATATTTTTAAATATTAACAAGCAAAATATCACTGAAAACGTACTTGGTGAAGCGTTACATGCCATGATGTCATGAAGCTTTTACAAAAAACAAAGAAATGGGCGAATAATATTTTTTCAGATATTGACTAACATGCAAATGGTCTCATTACCAATTATCCTTCTGAAAATAGCAAATTCAAATGAATATATTGTTTCCATAAACCATTATCTAATCATAAACCGGCTATCTAGATTTTTAAGGATATCGACTTACATACAAATGGCTTCATTGCAAAATCAAATGAAAATATTGTTTCCATAAACTATTATCTAATCATAGACTGGCTATATATCCACTTTAAATCTAGATATTGAAGGACGTGAAATATTGTTAATGGTAGTTATCTTTTCGGACTACTTAACAGATTGATTGTCAAACCCCTTGTAACTCATCATTATATTATTTTGTAAGAGTAAAAATATATACTAGAGGATCTAATATATTACTTGCCATGTATTTATTTTATTATAGAGCTCAAACCTGACGAATCTACTTTTACAATTTATCGCCAACAAGCCAAATGAAATATTAACTTGAACCCAGGGGTTGGTTCTGTATATAACGAAGACGAGACTAGGTCAAATGAGAGAAAATTATCCAAGTAATAAGCTTGAACAAATGTGCAACATTTACAACAGGTTTCTATTGCTGGGCATGTAAGGACAAGAAGATAGAGATAGGCAAATGGCTGTGATAAAACACCAAAATATGTGCTGCATTTCAACAAAATATGTGCTATTTTAAATACATTTAATGTTTGTTTTGATAGTTCACTATTTACCGATAGAGAATTCTTCATACAGAACACGAATAAACTGAATCGTAAATCTGGATGGTTTAATTCATAAATGCCTTGATCATAATTTGTACCATGTACATGTCAGCTTCCTGGGACCACTGAGGCTCATTAAAATATTTGATGTTTTTATTTTAGTCCTTGGAACATACTCCATCTCTCTTAGAAATTCTATATCTACCTAAAGAAATACTAAAACCCGGCGTAACATCGGTAAATGAGTGTGCAATACTTCAAAATGAGCTGACTGCAAAAGCATTTAGAAAGAAATAAAACGGAATGATGGCAAATCTACTGATCGCTGTCATGGATTTCGGAAGAAGTTTATCGATGTTATTATTGATATTCTTTTTAATTTCAATTTATTTTCCTGGTCGTAAAAATGCGTTTTTTACCTGAACTGACACTGAACAGCCCCTCTCAGTGTATTCCTTATGCAGAGTTACATTATGTACAAGCCCCGTGTCGTGCCTATGGTATGTTACGATAATTTGTATACACGGTACCCTGTCCATTTCGTACCATCGTCCGCATTTACAAGGCATACCATGGTGCATTGTTGTTGAAATCACAACACAAACGGTCTCCACGAAACTGCTTCCTCGGAGATAGGGAGGTGCGAATCCTATCACCATGACAACCAATACAACACATGCCCCAAAGGAGACACACGCTGAGCATTCCAACAGCAATCTCCGACAGTCTTTATCTAAAAGGCACATAGTTATTGTAGAAGTTGTGCGTGCTGTCCTTTTTCTAATATATCTTCGTGCCACTGTCCTTCAGAGAGGTCCTTCAGCTCCAACAAGTTCTACATTCTCATATAGCGTATTCATCCAGTTTATTTCTTCAAAATTATTCTGCCCAATAACAAAATGTAAAACTTGCCTTCTCGTTCATTTTACGAATTATTTTTGCAAGTTTCCTACTAGTATCACAAAGCTTCAATGTGTTACTTACGAGTTACAGATGCTGTTAAACATTGTTTACATTCTTATCTAACTATACCATTAATGCTTGCGCGATGTTGAAACGAGATAATCCCCCATCCATCAGAATTTTACCTTTGTGACGGCCCGGTTTTGTTCTGTTAGCTTAAGCCTGGTAGATTTACATTCATATCACGCTTAGCCATCTGGATATTGTGATCCTCCGAAAGCTTTATAGTCAGTTTGATCCTAGCATCCTTAACAATCTAACGTTATAGTTAATAGCTCGTAAAAGTAATTTCCAATAAGTTGCAAAAACGTTCTGCTATGATAATAACAGTAGGGGTGCTGACAGTGCGTACCTTTGAAGCGAGCGAGATTTGCTTGCAGTCTTAAGTTATTAGTTTGCTTACGTGGAACGCATTGGCTAGCAGTGTTAAAATACTCTATATTTACCTTCAATGATTTTACAATTAAATTCCATTTAACTTAATATTGTCATGAGATGAGCGCAAATATGAAAATAATGTGAGCTTGGTATCTAGACAGATCACAGTCAGGCCTCATAGACTTCGACTCACGCGATCGTCAGTTCCGACCGACCACGCTGACCACGTTCCTTCCACCAAAACCGCGTTCGCACAACACGGATATCGATTCTCTAGCGAACCACCAATTTCTCTCTCCCGAACTTATTTCTCCACTCATGAATTGAGTTCCACTGCCGCGAACAATTTGTACCTATACGCATGACCGATCGCCCAAACAAACGCGTAAATATACTCCGTTCATATTTAGGTTGTGAAAGACATTGCAAGCATCTATATAGTACATCTGTGTACTTGATATTCAAAGAGCAAACCAATGTGGAGGACGATGTCAACGGACAGAGTGAAATCAGGAAACAAAATGCACTTTTTCACCGCTTTCGCCGAGTTATCAATCAGTAAGAAAGCATGCGAGGATGCCCCGAGTTAACAATCAGTAGAAAAGCATGCGAGGTTGCCCCGAGTTAACAATCAGTAGAAAAGCATGCGAGGTTACCCCGAGTTAACAATCAGTAGAAAAGCATGTGAGGTTGCCCCGAGGTAACAATCAGTAGAAAAGCATGCGAGGTTGCCCCGAGTTAACAATCAGTAGAAAAGCATGCGAGGTTGCCCCGAGTTAACAATCAGTAGAAAAGCATGCGAGGTTGCCCCGAGTTAACAATCAGTAGAAAAGCATGCGAGGTTGCTCCGAGTTAACAATCAGTAGAAAATCATGCGAGGTTGCCCCGAGTTAACAATCAGTAGACAAGCATGCGAGGTTGCCCCGAGTTAACAATCAGTATAAAAGCATGCGAGGTTGGCCGGAGTTAACAATCAGTATAAAAGCATGCGAGGTTGCCCGAGTTAACAATCGGTAGAAAAGCATGCGAGGTTGCCCCGAGGTAACAATCAGTATAAAAGCATGCGAGGTTGCCCCGAGTTAACAATCAGTAGACAAGCATGCGAGGTTGCCCCGAGTTAACAATCAGTAAAAAAGCATGCGAGGTTGGCCGGAGTTAACAATCAGTATAAAAGCATGCGAGGTTGCCCGAGTTAACAATCGGTAGAAAAGCATGCGAGGTTGCCCCGAGGTAACAATCAGTATAAAAGCATGCGAGGTTGCCCCGAGTTAACAATCAGTAGACAAGCATGCGAGGTTGCCCCGAGTTAACAATCAGTAAAAAAGCATGCGAGGTTGGCCGGAGTTAACAATCAGTATAAAAGCATGCGAGGTTGCCCCGAGTTAACAATCAGTAGAAAAGCATGCGAGATTGCCCCGAGTTAACAATCAGTATAAAAGCATGCGAGGTTGCCCCGAGTTAACAATCAGTAGAAAAGCATGCGAGCTTGCCCCGAGTTAACAATAAGTAGACAAGCATGCAAGGTTGCCCCTAGTTAACAATCAGTAGAAAAGCATGCGAGGTTGCCCCGAGTTAACAATCAGTAGACAACCATGCAAGGTTGCCCCTAGTTAACAATCAGTAGAAAAACATGCGAGGTTGCCCCGAGTTAACAATCAGTAGAAAAGCATGCGAGGTTGCCCCGAGTTAACAATCAGTAGACAAGCATGCAAGGTTGCCCCTAGTTAACAATCAGTAGAAAAACATGCGAGGTTGGCCCGAGTTAACATCGACGCCCCGAGTTTGTAGGGGTTTGCATAGAGTTCAACGTCAGCTCAAACTAAGCATACTCGTTTCCCATTTTGATTTTCAATCATGAACACATCATACCTTGGAAATCTAAGATGCAAACTAAGACTGAGTAGTCGTTTCTGGCATTGAACTACTGGCTCTGACTGTAAAGGGTTTTGCATTTAAAGCAGTATGAAGACGTTGCTCTTTTAAAGTCTCAAAGTCATCGTAACGTTCAAACGATCCGGGTTTTCAAATTCGAGGCACGAAGGTTTAATATATCGATAGTGAATCCGTTTGATAAAACAATTAACAACTATCCAACCAGCTCATTTTACTGGAATGGGCGTTAAATGTCAAAGATAAGAGAGCAGATCATAGTTTGCTCAATAAGTCAATTCATTATTGTCTATTCAGATGAATTGGATTATTGACTTTCAATTTATATTATATCCCTGTTGGGTCATTCTAAATGTCAGTTTGACCCCTCTCTTGAAAGAATATTTCGGCAACAAATTTTCTACTAAGAGATATGATTCACTTTCAAAATAATTCATCAATGTGAATACGTAGCTAGCACACATGCCAAAAGGAGACAGAACAAAAAAATATTACAAAACACAGTTATGAAAAAATTAACTCATATGGGAAACAAAACCCCTATATCCTAACTATTATTTAACGCAGAAGGAAACAGTATCTGTTACGCGGAATATGGCATATATTCATGGTTGCGCGGTATTTGTGATACGGATGAATATGCCATACTCACCTGCGTTATATGGCATATTCCGCAGGTGAGTATGGGATCTTCCACAGTGCGATACATTAATGTCAGTGAATATCCGATACTCACCTGCGGAATATGCCATATACCGGGGGTGAGTTCAGAGTATGACATATACCGCAGGTGAAAATGTGATACAGAAAGCCTAAATTTGATTGGTTGGCAGAATCAACTCTAAATGTAAAAGTACGCTGGATAAAGTTAGTGCTTCGGGTAGTAATATATGAATCTCGGATTTATTGAGTAAGTTTACCACGTGTGATTGCTGAGTAATTCCTGCATTAGTTGATATATTCAATGCACTGTACTGATGATTCGGTAATCATTTCAATATTTTATAAACTTTTACCCATTTGTTCAATCGATGGAATTGACAATTACGTACTTCCGTATCACGTTCTCATTGGTTGGTGAGTATGCCATATACCGCAGCAGAATCTGTCATACACCGAAAGTGAATATGCCATATTCGTTGCGGAATATGACATATATTTGTATCGTGTTTACCGCGTAACAGTATCTATTATTCCCAACAACCTTTCGCGAGCCATCATCACAATCCACAACCACAACATCATAGGACATTACATGCACCTTCATCTGATTGCTCTAAATCAACAAAACGATCACATGTTTCTAAATAACTCAATGGTTCAAAAGTGTATAAGAAAACCCTTAGTCTCGTGTCAGAACAAGTCACTATGACGTAATACCTATGGAAATTAGAATGGTTCTTCAAGGTAAAATAAATGACGCAAGTTTCCCCAAGGTGTAAATACACAGTTGGGAAGATGAACGATTCAGCCTTATGGATCCAGCCTCATTGCCTAAAATTTCACAAAGTTGTCTAAAGTTGTCTGGGTTTGCCAACTTCATTAGATGTTTTTGAAACTTTTTGGGTCATGGGTACGTATATATTCAAAGAGACGTTCACCGATATTTAGATTCGCATGGCGGAAATAGATGGAAATGTATAAATCAAGGCATAACATCAATTAACACTTTCAGGGTCTTGAACGCGCAGGATATTCCCATAATTACTATTCCTTAATACTTCCTGAGATTTCAACGATCTAAAAGCAAAGAGCAAGTTTGGATAGATGGTTTAGATTTATTTCTCTCATTTTAATTATCGGTGGAGTCATTCCGAATACAAATTAGCAAGTAGAAACTATTTTGATCTTCAACTAAATGCCACATATGAATATATTAAAGACCTGGAGAAGTCACCGTGCCTTGAAATAACCGCATCAAAGAATAAAAAGGTTGAGTGGAATATTTCTGTATGTGCAGTGCAAAATGAACGAATTGAAGAGAAATTGCTTGGAGAGATTACTTAAATTGACATCAAGTATAAGTGTACCTCTAGGTTGCTCCAATCAGTGATTTGGATCATAAACTTCGATCCATAAGTTTCTAAACCAAAAGTCTTTTTTGGATCACTTACCAAGGACTGTTTATGATTGGCGAATAAGGAAATCATCAAATATGCCATAAATTCCAGAGCTTTTGTAATTTAGCAAAACATTAAGGTCCAAAGATTGACAGGGGTTGATATGCTATCGACAAAAACACTTCCGGTTGCCAAATTTATGGAGGGGAGTGTAGGTCAGCCCGACATTCATTCTATGGAGGGGAGTGTAGGTTAGCCCGACATTCATTCTATGGAGGGGAGTGTAGGTTAGCCCGACATTCATTCTATGGAGGGGAGTGTAGGTTAGCCCGACATTCATTTTTGTCGTATATAAAGAGCAGGAAAAGTGTTCTGATGGCGTGATGTATAATTATCTTTACCGACAGGGAAAGAAATTAGTTATGCCAATTGTTGATAGCTCCCCTGATACCAGAATCATTGGCCTCCATGCAAAGAGGGGAGGTTACACTCGAGTGATTACATTTTTCTTGTTCAATAGTATAGTTTCCATATAGCTTTTGAAATCTCGCTAAATCTCGTTTTTCGTGAGATTTTAAGAGACTTGCATATTAGACCTCTAATGACTTACATTACCTTCTTTTAAATGGTATATTTGAATTCAGTGGAATGTTTTCTCCTAAAATAGCTTTGATTTACACAGTTATGATACGACGTCAGATACTGTACATCACGGCGTAACATTGTAATTGTTCATTTTACCGACAAAATGCAAAGATTTACGCGATAAATGTGCGCAATGCTCCTTTAAGTAATTGCAGAAGTTTTAAAATTCGTGGAATCTTCTTAAAAACTTCAAGTTTTGTTCAGATTAATGTGCGCTTCAATACAATTCTATATTCAAAAAGGTTGTGTCAAGATATACAGAATTAGTATCACCAGAAAGTAGACATTTCAAACCCTACCCGTTTTCTTCTTTGTCGCGCTTTTCGGCCCTGCGCTCTCGTTGTCGCACCGTCTTTCTAGACTCTTTCACAGTGCCCCTTGTCATATTCAACTGATATACACAGACGGGAAGATATTAAGGATTGTTAAATGCATTATTTGTAATTTATTTTAACTCGAATATTAAGTTTTATTTATTTAAAGCAATGAATAATAAAGGAGAACATATAATACGCTAACGGCGTAACGTCTTATTTTGTAAAGGCTTCACTTGGGGTTGCGGTGATAAAATGATGTCTATCTCAATATATACTGGTTCAAATTAAATGAAATTAATTGTATGTAGTAAGGGATATATTTAAAAGAGCATGCTGAAACATTGGAAAGTTTTGAATGTTTATCCCTTAATTAGAAATATTTAAACTCAAAAAATGAAACGTAATTTTGTGAATTTTTCACATGGCTTCACTTCATATTTCTTTCAATTTATGCTTCTTACAGACTGAATTTTAATCGAAATGATATAGTTTTTTGATAAAAATATAGAATATGATATGCCTTTCAGGAATCAAAAAAGAATAATTCACCTTTCAAACGATTTAATGTTAAATTGACCAAAATATATATCTTGTTGGTACGAAATTCTGCCTGTCCACACTTTTTTTGCATAAATATAAGCGTTAAGTTACCATTGTTATATTATGACGTCATCACACAGAATCTGTTTGTCTTTTCCAAAATGGTGAATTTAAATATTGTGAAAATTTGAGAAAGATCCGTTAAGAAATGAAAAGGTTAGTAGTATA